>VDFB02077015.1:0-42738 GCA_007258455.2 Sequoia sempervirens | reverse complement strand
CCCTTTTATACATACTGTAACTCCCATCCCAACCCCTTATAACAAGCCTTTTAGAAGCTTCTAGAATTAGGGTTTTACAAAGTCAATTTTTTTTCCTTTTTCGGTGACGACGCGAAAAAAATGGGAATTTTTTTTTCTTGGGGCTACCACCCCCGAAACCCCGCCTAGTTGGCAAGGATACATGAAGAGTGTACAATATAGCATGATAAGTCACATACCAACAATCTCCCACTTGGAGACTGATCAGGCTCCACACCAACACAATCTCCCACTTGGAGACTTATCCTGGACAACACTGCTGCACTTACAACTCCCATTGGAAATAAGCACATTGGACCCTGCTGCTTTGTTATACTTGAATTCAACCTTGAAGGCCAACCAAAGCTAAAGAGGAGCTCAGCTTCTCCCTTGTCACTGCCTTCGTAAACATATATGTTGGATTGGCATCTATATGTATCTTTTCCAACTTGACCTATCCATCCTCCAACACTGACTGAATGAAATGATATCTCAACTGTATGTGTTTGGTTTTAGAATGCAAGGAAAAAATATTTTCAAGATGTATAACACTCTGGCTATCCATAAACAAGTAATTTTTAGCCTGTTGTTTTCCCAACTCTTTCATGAAAAGTTGTAGCCGTATCATCTCCTTTTCCGCCTCTGTTGCAGCAACATACTTTGCCTCCATGGTCAATAAAGCAACCACCTTTTGCAACCGAGAAATCCAACTCATTGTTGTCCCACCAATTGTAAATACATAACCTGTGGTACTCCGCTTGGTATCTACATCCCCTGCCAAATTTGAGTCAACATAGCCTTTTAAATCAGTATTAGATCCCCCAAAACATAAACATTTATTAGATGTACCTCTCAAGTACCTGAGAATCCATATTACCACATTCCAATGCTCAATGTCAGGATGGCTCATATACTTGCTAACAACTCCTACAACATGTGCAATATCTGGTCTTGTGCATACCATGACATACATTAAACTACCTACAACTGAAGCATATGGTACCTTGGACATTTTTTCTTCCTCTTGTGTCTTTGGACACATATCCTTAGTCAATTTAACATGACTAGGCAAAGGTGTGTTGACAGATTTTGTATTTTCCATATGAAATATCTACAACACCTTCTCAACATAATCATCCTGAAATAAAAACAATTTTCTATTTTTCCTATCTCTGGTAATCTTCATACCAAGGATTTTCTTTGCTGCCCCCAAATCCTTCATAGCAAATGAATTTGCTAACTGTTGTTTTAACTCCCTTATGTGATCCATGTTAGACCTCGCTACAAGCATATCATCAACATATAAACATAAGATAATGTAGCTATCATCATCTAACCTATTAAAATAAACACAATGGTTTGAATTACACCGATTGTAGCCTTGCTCAGCCATAAAACTATCAAATTTAATATACCATTGCCGAGGTGCTTGCTTCAAGCCATATAGACTTTTCTTCAATCTGCACACTAGTTTCTCCTTACCTTTGACCTCAAATCCTTGTGGCTATTCCATATATATTTCCTCTTCCAAATCGCCATGGAGAAAGACTGTTTTAACATTAAGTTGTTCTAAATGCAAATCTTTAGCAGCCACAAGAAGTCATTTTAACAACTGGAGAAAAGATTTCATCAAAGTCAATACCCTTTTCTATGCAAATCCCTTTACAACTCATCTGGATTTAAATTTTTTCTTATCTCCATCCTCCTCTTTCAACCTATAAACCCATTTGTTTGGTAAAGCCTTTTTACCTGCAAGCAACTTGCATAATTCCCAAGTCTGATTTTTCAACAAGAAGTCCATTTCTTCTTCCCTCAATGCTCCCACTAAACCTTGGTATCCACCTGCATAGCTTCATCATAACATTTTGGTTCACCAACATCAGTTAATAAAATATAATACAAAGAGAGAAAATCTTTCTAGAGATCTACTTATCCTTGAAGATCATCTAACATTCATTGGAGTTTGTGGTATTTGTTGTTGTTATTGCAGAGCATGAGGAACCACTGGAACATCACTATTTGGTGTATCATCCAGCACTACATAATCATTTTCTTTCTTCTCATGCTGCTGCAACTGATCTTTGTACAACACTTTCTCATTGAATATGACATCCTTGCTTCTCACAATTTTTTTATTTTCAAAATCCCAAAGCCTATAACCAAATTCATTAATGCTATATCCAACAAATATACATTTCTTTGATTTTGCATCAAGCTTGGTTCTATTTTTAGAATCTACATGTGCAAATGCTTCACAACAGAAGGTCTTGAGAAAATAATAACTCACCTTCTTACCAGTCCATGCTTCCTCTGGAATACCACAACCCAAAGGATTAGAGGGACCTCTATTGATTAAATAAATAACAGTGTTTATAGCCTCTTCCCACATGTTTAAAGGAAACCCAACATGCAATCTCATAGTCCATGCACACTCCATTATTGTTCTATTCATGCACTCAGCAACTCCATTTTCTCGTGGAGTCCTTGGAACCATTTTTTTCCTATGAATACCATTTGAGGAACAATAATCTTTAAAATCTTTGCTGCAATACTCACCACCATTATCAGATCTGAGACATTTTAACTTTTTACTTGTCTCATTCTCAACCAAGCTTCTCCATTTCTTAAAAGTTTCAAATACATCAAATTTTTGTCTAAGAAAATAAATCCATACCTTCCTTGTTGCATCATCAATAAATGTGACATAGTACCGAGAGCCACTGAGAGAAGATGCTTGAGTTGGTCCCCATACATCCATATGCACAAGCTCCAATTTCTCATCTTTCTTTTGCTTCCCATCCTTGAGAAAACTAACTCTCTTTTGTTTTCCATACACACAACTTTCACAAAAATCCATATTAACACATTTCAGACCTGGTAAAACATTCTTTGAATGAAGTACTTTCATACCTTTTGCACTCATATGCCCAAGTCTATTATGCCACATTGCTTATTGAGAATCCATAGAACTGTTTGATTTTATGCCATGGGTTGAACCGTTCACATTGATTTTATCTCAATAGCTAAAGTAGAAGGAACATATGACCTGTACAAAGATATAAGGTGCCTACTTTCACACCTTTTGCTACCACTAAGGCACCTTTTGTAACCTTCCAATTTTTATCACTAAATGTAACAACACAACCTTCATCATCTAGTTGCCCTGCTGAAATTAAATTTCTTTTTAACTTTGGAACATACCTTTCCTCATGTAGTAGCCAATGATTCCTACTCTGCAAGTTAATCTTGATTCTTCCCTTTCCAAAAATCTGACAGGGTTCATTATCTCCCAAATAAACCAACCCAAAATCCCCTTGGACATAATCAAGAAAATAACTTCTATGGGGCGTAGCATGAAATGAAGCCCCTGAATCTAACACCCAAGAATCATCAACATTATCAAGGGAAAGAATCAAAGCATCCTCATTAGATTTATTACTTACCACATTTGCCTCTTTATTGCCTTCCTTTTTGTCTCCTTTATTTTTCTGAGACCAACAATCTTTCTTTAAATGACTCGGCTTACCACAGTACAAACAATCCCTCTTGTCTCTAGATTGGGACCTTTTGTCCTTTGATTTTCCTCGTGACTTCCCACGACTTCCATAATTTTTTCCTCTCTCCTTTGATCTGCCCTTACTTTCTACATCCAAAACACTTCCTGATGTGGATGTTCCACCTGAGCTTTTCCTACAAATTTCCTCGCTCAAAATAACACCAACAACACCATCAAATTTCAATGTATTCGAACTAGAAACATAATTGCTAACAACCATTACCAAGCTATTCCATATTTCTGGCAAAGAACACAGAATCAAAAGAGCCCTAACTTCTTTATCAAAGTTTACATTTACAAAAGTTAATTGACTGGTAATCATATTAAACTCATTTAAATGATCAACAACTAACCCACCTTCTACCATTTTCATATTAAATAAATGCTTCATAAGAAATACATTATTTGAAGTGGAATGATTTTCATATAACTTCTCCAGGGTTTCCATCAACTCTTGAGTTGTCTTTGCTGTTGTAATATTGAATGGCACCAATTGTGCCAGGCATAAACGAATGGCTCCCAATGCCTTTATGTCCAGAAGATTCTATTGCTCATCACTCATTGTTGCCAGTTTCTTGGCTATTCCTTCCAACAACCTCCATAAATCCTTCTAATAGAGATAATCATCCATCTGCATCTTCTATAACTGATATTTTTTCCGGTTGAATTTATCTACCTTCAATTTACCCTTGTCCGCCATTACTCCCACTTAACCGTGAGACTCCCACTCAACTGTGAGACCTTCCTACAGAGGATAACTGAAAAAAACCCGATTTGATACCACTTGTTAGGGTTAGAAAGAAAATATCTAATAGTTAAATGAATATTTGATCAATAAAATAGAGAAATAAAACACACAAAAAATTATAGCAGAAACAAGACAACACAAAGAATTTAACGTGGTTCACCCAATCCGGGCTACATCTAAAAAACCACAATCATCCAATGATTTTATTATCCAATGCAAAACTTATTACAATCTCACGAATAATCACCCTTTTCTACATACTGTAACTCCCATCTCAACCCCTTATAACAATCCTTTTAGAAGCTTCTAGAATTAGGGTTTTACAAAGTCAAATTTTTTTTCTTTTTTGGTGACAACGTGAAAAAAATGGGAACAAAAATTTTCTCGGGGGCTACCACCCCCAAATCCCTGCTCGGGGCCTAGCCCGACCCTAGACCACAGCAAGGATACATGAAGAGTGTACAGTATAGCATGATCAATCGCCAAATACCAACATATGTGTCAAATAAACCTAATTGCAAAGAAGAAGAAAAAGCTAATGAGAAAGAAGTGCATAATGAAGAGGAAGAAGCTCCAGAGAAGACCCCTAAGACCCCTAACTATGTGCAAAAGAATCATTCCAAAGAAAAAATCATTGGAGACAAGAGGAAAGGAGAATTGACAAGAAGCAAAGTTGTTGAAGTTGAGGTAAATATATGTTTACTTTCTAAAGTGGAACCTAAAACTGTGAGTGAGGCATGCAAAGATGAGTATTGGATGAAGGCAATGGAAGAAGAACTTATGCAATTTGAGAAAAATCAGACTGGGGAATTGGTTCCTAGATCGAAAAACAAGAGCATAATTAGAACTAAGTGGGTATTCAGAAACAAGTTGAATAAGAATGGAGAAGTGGTGAGAAACAAGACAAGACTTGTGTGTAAGGGTTACTCATAAGGGGAAGGAATAGAATTTGAGGAAACATTTTCTCATGTGGCTAGTATGGAAGCTATAATAATGTTTTTGGAATTTACAACACATAAGGACTTTAAAGTTTATCAGATGGATTTAAATTCTACTTTTTTGAATGGTGAATTGGAAGAAGTTTACATGGAACAACTGAAAGTATTTCAGTTGTCAGATCAATCGGATATGGTGTGTAGATTGAAAAATGAATTATATGGATTAAATCAAGCTCCTAGAGATTGGTAGGCAAGATTGGATAGATATTTGATACAAGAAGGATTTAGCAAGGGCACCGCAAATAGTAATCTTTACCTCAAATTTGAGGAAGACAAAATATTGATAGTGGTTATATATGTGGATGATATTATCTTTGGAGGAAATGAAGCTATGTGTAAGAATTTTTTTGAAGAGATGCATAAAGAATTTGAGATGTTAATGTTTCAGGAGATACATTTCTTCCTTGGGCTACAAATCAATCAAATAGATAAATGGATTTTCATTTCATAGTCTAAGTATGTCAAAGAGATGTTGAAGAAGTTTGGAATGGATGACTCCAAATTGGTATGCACTCCTATGGTGACTAGTTGTAAATTTAGCAAATATGATGATTCACCTAAGATTGATCAGAGTGAATATAGATATATGATTGGTGCACTACTATATCTAACTACTACTAGACCAGATATCATGCATGCAGTGTGTCTTGTGGCTATATTTCAAGAAGAACCTAAAGAAACACATGTTGTAGCTTTGAAGAGGATATTCAAATATTTAAGAGGCACTATAGATTATGGCTTATGGTATCCTAAGGATATTGATTTCACATTAAGTGCCTATATAGATGTAGATTGGGTTGGTTGTGTTGGTGACATGAAAAGTACAAGTGGTGGTGCATTCTTTCTTGGATGTAGATTAGTTTCATGGTCGAGTAAGAAGCAAGATTCAATTTCCTTATCCACTGTAGAGGCTGAGTATATTGCAGAATCATCTTGTTGCACACAAGTTTTATGGATGAGATAGACATTGAAGGATTTAGAGTAGTGTATGATGAGCCTATTTCCTTCTTTTGTGATAATACAAGCACAATTAACATTTCAAAGAATCTAGTGATTAATTCAAGGATAAAGCATATACCAATTAGGTATCACTTTTTGAGAGAGAGAGTTGTGTAGAATGAGGTGAAACTTGAGTATGTACCTACAAAGGATCAGATTGCTAATACTTTTACTAAGGCTCTTCATAAAGATACTTTTGAGTATCTTCAAGAGATGTTGGGGGTTATTGCCCTTCTTTTAAATAGATGCATATGGAGATGCATTAGTCTAGTGGATCCATGGATCTATCTCCTTTCTTGACTTATGTTGGTGGCTACCTCTTAGGGGGAATAAGTAGTGTCATGTATTGTCATTGTTGCTGAGTTTATTTGGGTGTATTTTTAAGGGGGAGTATTCAGAGCAAGTATCTTGGTTCTATGTCAAAGGGGGAGAACAATGATTTTTTTTTTATCCTTTTTCATTTATGTTAAAGGGGGAGAGAAAATATCATGTGAAAATGTTCATCTACTTAGGGGGAGAGAGAATCTTGTAAAGAGAGAGAGAGAGAGTATGCAGGAATAGTGTGTATGTCGTCTTTGATGGGTTTTCACATCATGTGTTTCCATCAATGACAAAGGGGGAGATTTTTTCAAGGATGAAGGTGTTGTATTTGATGTCAATAGGATGTCTACTGATTGTTCTTTTCATTGATGTCAACTATGTGTTAAGGAAGTTTGTTTCATGTTGAGGATATTGACAAAATTGTGAAAAAGAGGAAAACAGGGTGTTGTAGGTTGTGCATGTGTAGTTGAGATTTTGAGGAAGTGTTGTGAGTAAATGGAGCTATCATTTTGTTGCAATGTTTGAAGATGAGTTATAATGAAGTAATGAGCTTAGATTATGTCTCTTGTACTTGGTTTCCAAGTGCTTTTGAGAAAAATTGATAAATAGAGTAAACAGTGTTGTGCAAGTGTTCATGATGTGCTCCATTATTGTGCTATGTGTTTCTTCTTTGTTGAGGCTATTCCTATGAAAATTTGATATGTTGTTCATGGTTGTTAGAGGTTTTTGTATTCATAATTTGGGTTTCTAGATCGTTGTACAGTGCGAGATATTTTCACCAGTGTGTGAACTAGTTTTTCAGTGATGTTTTCCGTGGCTTGGGAGAAATGTATTTTCTCTGCAGTTTGGCTTCAAGTTGTGTAGATTTGGGAAGTTACTTGTAATGTTTGTATCTTTTTGTATTCAAGGTTTTACTTGATTTTTTTCAGTACAAAGTGATTTTTGTATGTTAGTGTGCGAATAAGGTCTACCAATTGTTCTAAGTTGAAGTATTTGTATGATGCAAGCTTGGATGAAGTGTTTGATGGATCTCAAGTAGTTCAAAGATTATTCTAGATCGTGTTCAAGTGAATTTTGTTGTCTATAAATTTTGGATTGACTTAAGGAAGCGTGTACTTAATTTTTAGGGTGCTTAACATGGGTACTGGTCAAACTTGTGTTAGCATTACATGCAAAGTTCACGGAAGCATGTTGAGGCATGTTGGGATCTATTTAGGTCCTAATTGAGGATTTATATTGGGTCGCCTTCATTCCTATCCACCACAGGAATGTTTAGGTGTTGGGAGTGATGTGTGTGATGCAAATTTAAGTAGAGTAGTGCAAATTTCAAGTATTGGATTCCTAAAGGTAGTGAGCTGAAGGTGTCTGAAATCCTTCATGCAAGATTGCGAAAGTGTTGGAGAAATTGTGGTGGATTCTTGTTGCATTGATAAGTTTTTCTATGTGTAACATTTCTCTTCTATCTTCTTGTAGTTCTTTTTATGGTAGTGAGCCCTGGCTGTGAGCCTTTTGGATAGTGTGTCCTATTCTAGCAATGAGCCCTTGTACCAATTTTACTATTACTTATATCATGAGATAATCCTCACCGTGGTTTTCCTTCATTGGGTTTTCCACGTAAATTTGGTGTTCTCTAGTGTATGGTGTTGTTATTTAAGTTTCTGTTATCCACATTTCATGATTAACCACTTTAATAGAATAAGGGTTTATTGAATGCATGTGGATCTGATTATTATTGAGGGTTTTGATGTTTTAATTTGCTACAACTAATTCAACCCTGCTCTCAATTTCCTTGTTCATTCAACAATACTTAAATAGGCTTGATATAAAAAATGTCTCCTTCTAGAGGGAGAGTTCCAATCGGGGCTAGACAAAAGTGATCTAGAGAAAAGCCCCCACGTGACACTAGTAGTTTATAGCTAGTGTCATGAACCACATGCACTATGCCCTCATGGGGGAACTTTAAACATTTGTGGACTACAGAGGCGACCCCATTCATAGAGGCTAGCCATGGAATTCCTAGCCTAACTTTGAACAAGTTACATTGTAAAATCACAACAAATGATACATCTACAGCCTTAGGTCCTACCAAGACCAACAAAGAAATGGTGCCCATAGGGGAAATAGAAAGTTCATCATGAGTATGAAGAGTGGTCTACAACTCTTTGTATTTCTCCTTATGTAAACTATTTATGAACAAGGTTTCCTCCATTATCACATTCACCTGACTCATCGGATCGACCATGAAACCAGTCACAACATTGCCATTAATCCTAGTAGTAACATACAATATGGAAGGTTCTCTGTTTAGTGGAAAATCATGTGAGGTAAAATTTATGTCAGGCATATAACTCGCATTATCAATAGGAGGAATATGCGTGAATGATACCATGTTCACGTACTCATACAAAGCTAGCTTAGAAGATATAGAAGACTAGATTAGCAAGCAATGACCTATCTAGATTTTGTTCATATATGCTAAAGGCTCCTTCTAATGTCATGTATGGAGGTCATAGATTGGGTCACAAAGCTAAATTCCTTACGACACAAATCTATGACATGCCCAAGACATGAGAGAAATACTTTCAATACAAAGGGATGAAAGGAGATAGTTCATGTTGTGTTCACCAAAATGTAGAGAATAGGGATTTTCTACCCTCGAGAATCTTAGTTTACAAAAGAGCCTAAGGGAGTGAACTACCCTAAACTAACTCAGACTACCTAATAAGCTAAAAAGGAAGGGAAAAAAAGGCTCTGTTTCCCTTATGTTTATGACAAATGTTTTCTAGAACTAGGTGATTTGACCATAGATGTCTCAGACTGTATACCAAATGACACTTTGTCAGAGGACGATAATGTGGGGGGCGAACTTCAGCACAACATGTTGGAGTCTCAGAGACGCGTTGACATCCTGTATGGATAGAGGGCCAAGTGGCAACCAGAAACACATAGAGCCTATGTACAACCTAAATGTTTTGGTTTTATAGTTTGACAAAAATGTACAAAAAATGTAAAGTACAATAAGAAGAATACTATGAAAGCTACTCTAATAGTGAAATGAGAAAGAAAGAAGAAGAATGACAACTTACTCAAGGTCTAATTCACTAGCTAACTCCAAGAAAATGAATAGCACCTACACACAGTAACAATGAAAATGTTGGGGTTGTGTTTTGAGGTTTTCCTCAGTCAAACCCCTATTTCAATGTTCCCACATCCATGAACAATCAATAGATAACAAGATTGTAGAAAAGTGATAAAGAAGTAGATAAAAAAATACAAAAGAAGTAGAGCAACGACAATCTAAATGCTACTCTACAAGTAAGATAATGCAAATAAGAAAATATAAACAATATCACCTCCCTTTCCATGAGCGCTCAAGGATGATAGAGAAAGGAGAAGAACAAGATTACCATGCCAACATAATAGAGCTTTGACAACCTGCAATAAAAATGGTGCTAGAGCAAGAAGATGGTGTAGAAGTCAAGTATGAAGGTAGTAGCAACAAGATATGGTGAGAAAAAGCAAGAAGTGTTAGAACCAAGAGAGAGCTTGAGAATGAGATTGAATTGAGTTCTAATGGGAAAATTGGAGGAAAATAGTATTTCTCGATGGTCAAGATTCGGCAGGGGGACATTATGCTTGCAGGTGACAGAGAATCATAATGTATTTACAATTTCTTGATGCAAGAATCTTGTTAAGACAATAGTGTGACATGCAAATATCTGCATGAAACACACACATCCTTGATATAAATTCCCTTCATCAATGTTAAATGAAAGGGACATGTGGAAAAGGCAGAGCAAAAACAACAGGTTTTTATATTATCAGACTTGTAAGGCTAAAATGAAGGTAAATTAATGGGAAATTGCATGGGATGCAAATTTATGCCATTACAATAAGATAGCTAAGTTTTACACTTAGCCAGGGTGCAATCCTCATGACAACAATAATATTATAAGTCATTCCTTAAAAATAGTTATCTCTCATGGAAATAGTCATAACTTCCATGATATTTTATTTTTTTCTATTCAATCATGGTAGATTATCGACACGAGTAATAACTACGTGAATGTGGAAAATTTCCTTTATTTTTTATTCCCATATTTGTAACTTTATTTCTTGGAATTAATGTTACTTGAGGAGCTATTATTAGCAATAGTTATAACTATATAATGATAACAAATATTAATAAATATAATCAAATATTTATTTTCTTTATTTTACCTATTTTTTAATTTATTTAATCAAATACAATGTAAGCGATAAAAATGTGTGATATGATATGATATTAAAATAAACAAAAAGGTGGTCATTATTGTGTAGGAAAAGGGCTATAAGATGAAATAATTGGGACATAAATAAACCTCATCAAAGGCACGTAGAGAGGTATCGCTTGTCTAATTTTTTATTTATTTTTTCTTTGATTACTTACATTGACGAACCTCAAACAATGAAAAATACAATAGAGATGGATGATGTTGAATCTTTGATTTATCAATCTTTGATGATGAGATGGTTGTGTTGGAAAAGAATTCCAATTGGTACTTGGTTTTATTTCCAAAAGAAATGAACCTTTTTGGTTGTAAATGGGTATTCAATAAGTTCAACTCAAATGAAAATGTTAAGAAATACAAGTTGAGATTAGTTGCAAAAGGATATTCCCAGGTCAAGGGAATTGAATTTAGTGAGATTTTTTGTAGTTAAGATAAAATCTATTCAATTCTTATTACCTCTTGTTGTGAATTTTAATCTTAAGATTAAATAGATGGATGAAATTGATAACATTCTTGTATGGTGACTTGGAGGAAGAGATCTACATGATACAACATGACTGTTATGTTGTAAAAGGTGATGATTCATTGATTTGTACATTAAAAAATTATTTGCACAATCTCAAATAATCATCAAGAATGTGGTACCAAGAATTAATTCATATTTTTTGAGGCTAGGATTTGTGAAGTCAAAGTTAAACCATTATGTGTATTTTAAGTAGTATGGTCATAATTTTCTCCTTATCACTTTGTATGTGGATGATATTTTAATATCTAGTAACAATAAGGGGATCATTAGGGATATGATTGCTTAGGTCTCATTACAATTTGATATGTAAAACTTGGGGTATACTGATTTTACTTTAGACATTGGAGATAAAAAGAGATAGGGTTAACGAAAAACTTTGTTTGAGACATAACAAGTATGTTGATTCTATGTTGTAATATTTCAACATGTCATTAGACCTATGAGTGTTCTCATTCCAATAAGGAAAAAGTTATCAATTGATCATTTCCCATTTATAATGGTTCCTTAAACTAGTGTTTTTTGTAGTATTATGTATGCTATCATTTGCACAAGATTAAACATTTCCCAAGAAATGGAGTTTTAAATCATTTCATGACTAAACCTTTGTCAAGATAATTGGACAATAATAAAGAAGATATTCAAATATTTATAGGGTACATTAGATTACTCTATATGTTAGTAGGGAGGAAAGGCCTTTGAGGACGTACAACAATTTATTAAGATTCAAGGATTTGTGAACTTAGATTGTGTAGGAGATATCAACAATAAAATATCTACTAGTGCTTATGTCCTTAAACTCTTTGGTGGTGTAACCAATTAGATGAGTGAGTAGTAGTATATGGTTATTTTATCCATGATAGAGATATAATACATGCTAAAAAATCATATCTCTATGGAGTCCATTTGGTTTTAGAGATTATGTTCAAATATTGGGTTAAGTCATGAAGAAATTTAGATTGAAAGTGACAATTTAAGTGCCATCAACTTAGAAAATAGCCCAAATTTTCAAACACATTGCAAAGCATAAGGTGTAAAATACAATTTTATTTATGACATGGTGGAGAATGAGAGGGTGATGCTTGGTAAGCTTGAAACTTTGGTAAATTTTGTAAATTCATTGATAAAGTTGAGGAGTATAGAGAAGTTTAGTTGGTGCAATGAGTATATGGCTCAACCCTTAGAAATTAGTTTACAACATGATGGTGGTTCCCTTTTACTCTTTCAAGGTATACAACAAGTGGAATAATGTTGGAAAATGTGTCATAAACCTTGTATCATAAAGTTCAAATTATTGAATTATTACTTATATTTATTTATTATTGTTGCCCACATGAAAAAGGGGCATCCCACTTTGACTTATCCAATAATTCCATGTGTAATATAATGCATGGCATATGTTGTTAGAAACCAAGATCAGACATGCAAACCAAAAAACCTTCCACAGAAGAGAAAATCAGAAAAAGCAAAGCTGTTGCAAAAAGATGTGCAAAATATTATTATTTAGGAATTCATAATTACATGAGATGATTTGCTTTATAAAAGAAAACTATGCATAACCCTAATCTTATCTTGAGCAAAAAGATAGCTCAACAAGATAAGGATGAGAATAATTAACCTAGGAATTAAAATATTACCTAAGTAAAGTTATGCAAGTGTAATTAAATATTAATTACACTAACACCCCCCCATAATTGCAACTTAGGGGTACTAAAAAAGCATGCACCTAAAACTAAGATGAATGCAAGAAAGCATGAATGGTCCCGACAACAAGGCCTGATCAGGTACCCATGTACAAATGTAATAATGAGGTAGAGAAGGAAAACCCAGTGGGACAAAACCCCCCTACAAAGAGATGACTGCTACAAAGAAGCATTGGAAGAACACTGTGGAGTAACACTAGAACTGCAATTCAACAAGCAAGGAAAGATACTTCTGTCTACAAGAAACCAAAGCAGAATCATAATAATGTGACAGCAGACCCAATGCCACGAAACACTGGAAAACTCACAAACTGGAACAACCCTGGAATTTGTGAAGCAACAGTAAATGAAATGATGATAGAATTTGGAAACCGTGTATCTCGATGCCGTTGCCAAACTATGACTAAAAATATTCCATGGGAACAAGTACCATAAATACTCCGAAACATTAACCATAAAAACATGGCCCTCAAACTGAGATGGATCTAATGCAGATAATTAACCATAGGCTATCAATCTAAAGTGTGAACCGATGTGAATCTAATATGTGTCAAGCTAAGACAAGATGGGGCCAAAAGAAACTAGGAAACTAGATATAACCCATGAGAGTTGTCATCAAAATAAGATGAAGATCAAAGTGCATGCACACTCTAATTAGATTATTATGCAAGAAACCCCCCCTGATGGAACTTTATCTTAGTTCATTTATTACAATAACCCAATGATTGTAAAAGGAGAGAATGCAAACATGCATAAATAGAAAATACAAAAAGACCTCAGATCTGTGTAGAGGACTGAACCATCTTTCCAACGCTGCAAGAATGGCAAAAAATAGATAAGCGAGTCAAAAGATATGTCTCCTGGAGTGAAAACAACAACATGCAACTTCCGAGGCTGAAAAAGGAATCAAAAAAGAAAAACCAAAAAATCACACCTACACCATTGTGAAGAGCTCAGAACCAGCTTTTTGACAATATCTCGTTTGCAAAAAAATGATGCCGTATGCAAAAGTTATGCTCGATTCCGTGAAAGTGCTCCGTAGAGGCCCACTATGCCCTTTGTAGCCCTTAGGGGCTAAAAAAATAAAGCCCCTGGTTGCCTGTAGGACCAGGCGCTAGTGTGCTGGGGCCAGAGGCTGAAGCTCCTAGTCACCCATGTGACCACTGTAGGAGCTTAGGCGTTGGCGGGGCTAAACACAGGGGCTCCCGGACCCAATAGAACCACAGGCTATGCTAAATACACCCGCAGGGGCTAAGCGCCAACTGAGCGATGGATCGACATTGTATGAACGCTGCGGGAGAGCGGAGTTGGCTCGCACGTGGAGCTGCGGTGGCCGCCCGGTGGGGTGGTGGCGGCATACCTGATTAAAACGGGAGGTGTTGCAAACCTTTTGATTTTTTGATTTTTTGATTATTTTTTATTATTTTTTTTGAAATTTGAACCTCGAAAATCGTGCTTGGGGGTCGTATGGCCCTTAGACAATTTTTTTTTGCCTCCCTAGTTGACAATGTCCAAAATGGAAAAACTTTATATGAAAATAGGGGTTTTTGGGCACTGCAAATCCAACGACGAGGTCCGTTTTGGCCCAAAGTGCCCAGAAAATTAGGCAACCCCCAGATCTTACAAAAAAATCATTGAACTTGAAACCCTCACAGATTTATTCAACGATGACCAAAATTAGTGAAATAAAAGTCAATCCTGACTTTTTGCAGTGCTCTGAATCCAATGGAAAACCCCGATTTGATCCAAAAGGCTGCATGAATATGCTCAAGGAACGAAACCCTCGAGGAACCCTAAACGTGCTCTACAATGTATTTCTCCAAAAAAGCTGAGAAGGGGCTACAAATTGAGGCTCTGATACCATGTTAGAAACCAAGATCAGACATGCAAACTAAAAAACCTTCCATAGAAGAGAAAATCAGAAAAAGCAAAGCTATTGCAAAAAGATGTGCAAAATATTATTATTCAGGAATTCATAATTACATGAGATGATTTGCTTTATAAAATCAAAGTATGCATAACCCTAATCTTATCTTGAGCAACAAGATAGCTCAACAAGATAAGGATGAGAATAATTCACCTAGGAATTAAAATGTTACCTAAGTAAAGTTATGCAAGTGTAATTAAATATTAATTACACTAACATGTGTAATAATTTGAAATAAAATCTAATGTAATAGAGATGTGTAAGGGTATCTTATGACATTGTAAGATGCATAGAATATCTTATGATAATTTTATGGTATGCATTAAAGCATGTAAGAGGGGAGTTACTTGACATGTTTACCAATTTATGATACATGTTATGATCTGCCATAAACCATCTTTGAATAGAAATAATTGAGCAAAAATAGAGTACCAAACTTGAGTAGGTTATAATAAAGTTATGACAACTTATTTCAATGCAAGAGGATCTCCTAGAATAACCTATTGAATCCTTTTGGATAAGGGTGTTGGAATTTGGGCACCATTTTTAAGTCATGGGATTGGATCATGGTTTTGGTAAACCATCCTTGGTTTGTGGTTTGAGTTCCTTCTATTTGTTTGGTGTTTGATATGAAGGCTTCATAGATTGCATTTGTAGGTATTGTTATGCTTTTGAAATCACTCTAGATTTATATGTTGGTCTAATATCTTGTGAAGGGTTAAGCCAATATTTTTATTATAATCACATTAATGTTGTCAAAATTATAATTAATTTGAGTTTTTGCAGGTAGAATTTTTTCTAGAAAAGTTTCCAAAGATAAACACTATGTTATATGGTGAATGTTTTTCATGTTTTTTTTCCTAAAATAATTTGATTGTGTTTTCTATGCATTTCTCTTTTCTTAGATTGGTTTAGGAAATGTTTGGGTTGCCTTTTCTTCCTTTTATTTTCTAGGAAACTTGTATATACATCTAAAAAAAATTAATATGAATAATTAATACATTTTCACCTATGTACCCTACACACATGTGATAGTTAGGAGATACCCCTTATACCCAATTCTTAAAAAAAATAAAAATTGAAACATAAAATTTTATGTAAATGATTACCCAACATAAAATATGTAACATAAGAAAAAGGAAACCCTAAGTTTGATGTCTAAACCTAGGATTGCTTTTTGCTCCTTTTCAAAGGTACATTAGGATGCAAATCAAAAAGGTTTTTTGATTGACTTTCAACCATCAAGGTGAGTCAATCAGACTTGGATCTAATCCTTTTGAGCCTTAAAAATGAAATGAAATGATTTTATATGATTAACCAAACTCAACTATGTACCTTAATATGAAAAATGTAATAAAAAAATGATTAAAAAACTAAGACAACTTACAGGTAAACTTGAGAAGTGTAGAGGACTGTCTACCTATCACTAAAAGTTATATTTGAGTGTTGTAGTAGGACCAAGTCGCCCTGGGGTGAATGGGTATTTGTAGGCCTTTTTTGAAACTTCAAATTTGATCCTATAGCTCTATATCTGCTCTCTGATGTCTTCCCTATAAACCTTCATCTTTAACGTGTAATGAATCTATAAAAGAGATGAGAAGGGGTGGATATATAGGAGTTTTCTCAGTCAAACTCCTGTTTTGGAATTTCTACCTCCATAATAGCTAGTAAAATTAATTGATAAAAGTGCGTGCACCCTAAAATTAAGTGTATCTAAGGTTGTTATGAGCTAAAAATACATAAAACCTACTCAAGTTTTTTAGTGAAGGATTCCTATATGAAAATGATAAGATCCACCTAAGAGGGAGTCAAAACACTCTTAGGAAATCTGAAACATTATGATACCTTGCTTTAGGCTACAAATGGGATGAAGCTTGAAGATGGGAACACTAGGAAACAAGTCATTAGGTTGAAGGAAATAGCCAAATGCATCCCCCAAACCTAGAATCCATCATGCTTTTCTATTGGCACCAATCTTCAATCATGACATAGGGCTTGATAAAAATATGCAAATGAGCTTGAAAACCTGCAAATTCAAATGTGGCAGAATGATATCTTGCTTCTCTTTTCTTCTTTTATTTATTTCTTCTTTCATTCTAGTTTCATAAGGTGAAAAGACTAGGTATTTATAGGCATTTCTCTTATTTCCTAAAAATTAGATCTCGAAATCCAAAATTTGAAATTTGAATGTTATAATGGCCACTTCGACATATCAAAAATTGGTTCTTGGTAGAATAGGGGGACCCATTCTCCCTTGTGTGAATGAGTCCTGGACCTATTCTCTAGGACATTAAGTATTGGGGGAAAAATATTAATTGGATTCAATTTTTCAATGCTTGCAATTTCTTGGAAGACGATAAAATAGGCCTCAAAATGCATACTTTAGGAGATTAGGGCCTAGTTAGGAGGTGTTGAAAATGCATAAATGCAAGGGTCACTAAAATAGGTCCAAACTAAGTGTGAAGTTGTACTATCACCTATAAGGGAGTACAATTTTTGACGCTACATTTAGCCCCCACTTTAGTGACCATATGACACTACATGTATATGCAAGCTAAAGTAATGAAAGTAAATCACGTTGTAAAAAAGGGATACTCATATGGATATTATGAATCATTCATGAATGAGAGAATGAAGCCCCCAATGCAGTCATCTACAAAAACACAATGTTAGGAACCACAACTTGCAAAACCAATTTTGTTAGGTATTGAAAAATCATCTTAATCAAAACATATCAACTTCTAGGTGTAATGTTGTAAAATTGCACCCTATGGAAATTTCAAATTGTGCATTTGACCTTGCATTTATGGCGCTTAGTTGCATTTATGTCATGAACTTTATGAGTCAAAATTTCATGATTCCAACTCCATAAGGACCAATGATGAAGTGACAATAGTCTGACACCTTGTTTCTTGTGAAATTATGAGTTGGATGCATGCCTAACATTTAGATGATTGCATGTGAAACACTAGCATCCCCATACTTTTCAAAGTCAAATAGGGAACATTGGAAGTCTTTTCCCATGAAATGTGTCATCGTGGCATGATTCCAAGAGTAACAGCTCTTCTCACCCATGCAGCTACACAAAACTCACCTTTCACTCTCATTTGCAACACTTCTCACTTGAACTCACTCCAACTTTCTCTCTTCTACATCATGTATCTACGATGAATTTTTCTCAGATTGAAGTCTCACAAATAGCCAAAGCTCTCTTGCAAGTCCTCAATGTCATGTCAATCAAGCCAAAAGGGAGCCACAGACCGTTGGTAACACTCTATTGTTTCCCGTATTTTTTCTAGCATAATATTTATTGTGCCTATATTTCATGATACAGGTTCTCCTCCATTTTGGGGTTTTCTTTTATCACTTTGGTGTCTATTTCGTGATATGGGTTCTCCTCCATAGCGAAGTTTTCTTTTATCACTCTTGTGTCTACTTTGCGTCTATTATTCTCTCTATCTATTTGGTTGTTTGTGGAGGTGGGAACAAACCCAAATTTTTTCTTAGTCCACCTTGTGTGGAGGTTACTTGTGTGGATCTTTGCAGGAGGCTTCTAAGTATAGGACCTCTTGTAAGTTGATCCCTAGCTCTCCTTGTCATTTATTTGCATTCTTGATTTTTGTCAAGTTGGTAGATTAAACAGACCTTGGATTTTGAATAGTTAAGTAGATTCTCTGAGTTATGTCTGAGGGTTTAAGTTCTCTATCCATATGAGACTCCAACACATCCCTAGGATGATACCACACCGTGCTAACATCCCATTCCCATGCTTCCATCCTTGAAATATTCCCCTTAGTATTTACCCAATATTTTCAAAACAAATTTAGCACAAGCACCAATGATTAGCGTTAGCTCCAAAGATAATCAGCTTGAAAGTAACCCTCACCAAGAATGTTCACCAAGATCTTATTGAAGGTGAGGTGATAGCATATGGTGTCGGGGATCATTAGCAATAAACTGAACTGAATTACAAAGATGGAAATGAAAGTGCAGGAGGTGATCTGACCATGAAATTCCACACTACCACTTATTTAGTGGGGGGAAATTATTACAATGAGAGAGCAATAATTTTCTAACAACATGCATCCGCTTTTCAACATGCATCCACTTAAGCAGTGGGGATACTCCACTTATTCAATGGGTGAAATAAGAAAGATACAAATGAAATAAGCCAAAGATTGAGAGGCCGATTCAATACTACTAAATCCAACAATTACAATGAGCTCATTACAATGATTTTACAATAAAATCTGCTCCAAATTTATTGCAATGATTACACTATATCTCCAATAACAATGTGAGTAGAAATACCAAGGAAATATAGCATGAAATGGTAATAATCAGGTCTGATATAAAAGACCAAACTAAATAATTAGACCAAAAAGCTACTCAATCATTAAAATGCTTATTTCTCTCACAAAACTCCTTTAATGCACTCCAAACTGAAGCAAAAACTCCCTAGAGGCAAGGAGACCAACAAACAAAGGATATAAAATGCAAAACTACCATTAAATTAAAGGCATGACTCCCAATAACTAGCTAGAGAGAAAGTACGACCCTGGGAAAGGGGTGACTTCTCTAGGAAAATGAGTGCTCCAAGATAAAATTTGAAAATTTTCAAATAGGGGTGCCTAGAGCATAGAAACCAAGGGAGAAAATACCCATAAGCAAAATAAAATCACACCATGAACTGAAATTGAAAATATTCTTCAGCCATACATAAGCCAATGAACACAAAACTGAAAATATCACCAAAATCTCCAACAATGATGCTCAATCTGTTATCTCTGTGTGAGAAGCCATCTTAATTCCAACTAGGTGTTATCTTTGAAACATGAAATTGGATACTTGCTAGGAGGTATGCATTCCTTGAAGCCATAAGCCTAAAACCAATTCGACAACAATTCGATATGATAAGCAATGGATGATGAATGAATGAGCAAAGGCCTACTTAAAAAGAACTTGAGGTGACCTTTCAACTTCCAACATTTCCCTCCAAAAGGGACACCCCATTTCACCTTTGAAATATTTGAATTTTAAAAAAACTTAATTCACCTCATCTCTAGGCGTCCAAGTCTTAAGGGGGCATAATGAATATTAAAAATATTTAATCCCCTCATAATGTGGTGTCCACCCTCCAAGACCACATTTTAAAACAACATTAAGTCATAAAGTTAGGCCAAGGGGGCCAAAAATGAAATTAAAACATTAATGACTTAAAATAATCCAATTATGCAAAATGCACCTCAAAAGCCAAAACCACAAATAGTCAACTACTTTGCTCGAAGTGGAAAACACACTGGACTACTGCCAATCAAGACACTGCAAAAAATAAAACTTACTAAAAATAGTAAATTCAGGAAAGTTTCCAATTGGATTTTGCATGTCATATCATTATGAAGCTCTTTGAAAACCTAGAAAGAATTCACAATCTAAATCTCGAAACTCCAACGTGCAAACCTCTGAAAATTCCAAAAACCTTCAAACAACTGGAAACCCTAATTTTACCTCCAACGAGCCTATGGGCATCCAGAATAGGTTGACGGGCCACTGCACTACTCACTGATGAGAAGGGGACATTATAGTCCTTTGGCTAAGAGCTTCTCCTTTGGTCTCAGAAAACTCTGTAATTTGCTCTTTTAGTCCCTGAAGTTGTTTGTCTGTTATTGCCCCTGGAACTCTACTTTTAATGCATTTTTGCAATATCTTTCATTTTGTTCCATTAAGTTAAGTTTATTTGGTAGTCTGAGGTGACCGAGGGAAATTCACTCCATTTAGAATTTGTTTGTCTTAGGACTTTGAAGTAGCGAATCCCCTCCTTAACATTTTTGGTGAACCCAACGTAAATGAAGTCATATCAGATCTTTTTTTGCAATGTTTTAATGCTTATAATAATGCATTTTCCAAGGAATATTTTGATATGTTAGACGATGCCCTAGATGATTTCTTAGAGGCATCTTCTCCTATCCATAGATCTCTCAAACAAAATTCTCCATCACAATTGTCTACTTCCTCTTCGCAAGTTGAGGAGTTTGTGAATGTAGTGACTATCTCTATGGCTCCTCAAAGGCCTAAGAGACCTGTCATTTACTTGAATTTGGGTAGCCCTTCTCCTAAGAGGATTCATTCTATCCATGGGGTTCCAATCTCTATGAACTCATTAGACCTTTACATGAGATTCTTAAAAGCTACATATTCTTATAATGTTGTAGGACATACATATAATACTAGAAGAAATTATTAGAATTTGAATCAACCTACTTCTGTTTTGACTTATTTACCACCTAAACCTACAGTTAAAACACCTAGTGTTTATGATCTTGTTGAGCAACTTTGTGTTACTCCAAAAAAGATCTCACTATGGGACTTGCTTTAGTTTGCGTCAACTTATCAAGGTATGCTACAAGAAACCTTGCAAAAGATCCTCTTGCCTTCTTCTACTAGGCTGGTAGATGTTAATACACTAATAGATCATATTCATTTGGATTCGCCGAATATTACATTTTATCTGTAAGAACTCCAACCCTCAAAAGTGTCAAAGCAAGCATATCCTTTAGTGATTATTGTTAACTAATAACATTGGTATTAGACATGATCTCATTGACACCTGGTTGGCTCTCAGCGTATGCAACATAGACTTATTACCTAAGATTAAAATTGATTCCTGTTCTTTAGTTGCTTCTTCTCTGTATATTTGTGGATTTGATAATGCTGGTTGTAAAACCCTAGGCATGATAATATTACCTTTGAGGCTGGGACCCATTGATGGAAAAATTGACACAACAACACAAGAAATATTGGAAACAACATTACCTCTCTTGAAAAAGACAATTGATCACTAAATCGATTACCTCCCAAAGTCTGGGGAGTTGGTTCACAACTATGTTGATAACCTAGTGTCCTAAATGGCTGAAATGTTCAAGGGGGCTACTGGTTAATGATAAAAATCAGGGAGTACTCTTTATTTCAAATCTAGAGTAATAATAAATTTTAAATAAACAATAAAAGATATTCCAGGTTTGAATAGAAAAGTGAATGAATATTAATCCAATTATCTAGACATGCAATTATCCAACAAAATTTTAAGATTAAACTAATGAATGAACAAAATCATAAAGATTACACAATTACATTCATCCATAGTACATATATAATCAACATAATCAAATTATTTCTTTTACAAAATCAAAAGCCATAACATGATATATTTTATTAAAGAATTGTAGATAAATAGAAACATAAACTACTATTCATAGCAAAACCAAAGGTGGCTTTGAATTTTACTCCTATTGATTTTTAATCAAATAAGCAAAAATTACATCCAATTAGCTTCATTGGTGCATGATAAACCATTGTCTTTGATCTCACTATCTAAACTAAGAAAATAGAAAATTAACTAAGCAGAGGAAAATCTAAAATTATCTATAGCCTAGGACTACAAATCATACTTCAATTCACCAACCTTTACAATGAGGAAGTTTCTACAATATATAGAGTTATTAGAAAATGAATTTCCCTCCAAAAACAAGACATGCAACCCAAAAATCAGGGTGCACAACATGCAAATCTGAAGTTATAGGCATGTGGTCATAAAGCAACAGTTAATGTTCTAATTATCCACTCTTTTAGCCTAACTGCTACATTTCCTACCTTGTAGGAGCCTTCAAAACATCTTTGACCTAGTCAAAACATTATATTCTAATTTTCAAAAATTCAAAATTCATCTTGTTTTTTGCGACTTATACTCTTCAAAATTCATTAACACATGTTAAAACATCTTCATTAGGCCCGTCGACCTAGTCTATTCTAAATTTTGACTTCTCAAAATTAGCAACAACCATTGCAATAGTATTCTTAAGTTGAAAAATATCATCTCGGAACTACTTTGCATCAAACTTGATGTTCATCAACTTGTCTGAGATGATTTATTCATCACCATTTTCAACATTTATATATCCTTCTAGTTTATTCTTCCATGCCTCCTAAACCTACAAAGTATCCAATTTGTAACGCAGAAATAGAATATCCTAACTGATGATGGTGGCGACAAAACTCTCAAACATCGATAAATCCTTAAACAAA
Source organism: Sequoia sempervirens (assembly GCA_007258455.2). Lineage (NCBI taxonomy): Eukaryota > Viridiplantae > Streptophyta > Pinopsida > Cupressales > Cupressaceae > Sequoia > Sequoia sempervirens. Next base: position 19,592 of record VDFB02077015.1, on the reverse strand, counting down.
TTCTTTTGCAACTTAAGTAATATTATCCTATGTTCTATTATCAATTCCATGCAAAATAATATTAGTTTCATGCACTTGTCTACATAACCAATGTATTCATCTCCTAAAATTTTAGATTTGCTAAGTTCATTCGTGCTTAGTTTAATCAACCTCTTGAGTTGCTTTAGATACTCTCTCTACTTCTCTTCTTCTTTCCTCATATTATCCATGTATTGTTTCAATTGATCCTCCAACAAGCAAGCCTCCTCATAATAATTATACCATGAAGTCAAAAGTTCATCCATTTCTCCTCTAAATTTCTCAATCCATCTATCAAAAAGGTGTACTTTCTTCTTCAATCTCGTGAGGTCATCAACCTCCTTCCTGCTCATTAACACTAGAACCTCATATGAAGAAGGTTTCTTCGAAGTTGGGGAAGAGAGATCCCTCAAGAATCTTTTCAATTGTTCAATATGAGCCTTGAGTTCATCCTTCATTTGCTTGTCCTTCATCATTCTAGCCTTTGCAAAAATAGCCACTAATTCCAAAAATACCATATGCTCACTCCGAGTCTACTTACTCAAGTTGACCATTGTCAATTGATAATCCATTTCTTGTAGTTCTCGATCATCTTTGTCAGCAATGGGCATAGAAATCTCAAAAACTAACTCCCTAACATCACTCATTCGAGTTGAGTATAAAGTCATCAACTTCTTCTTAGGATTTACCTTCTCAACCTCCACCATCATCTCTTTCCAACTCAAGGGTTGGGATACTATTTGTTGCATCTTCTCTAAATTTAGCTTAAGCTATATTGGAGCTCTAGTGGATACAAACATTTTTTGTTTCTCCTGAGGAGTCTCCTTAGGTTGCTCCTCTATCTAATTTTTAATGTCAGTTACGTTTGAAGAAGCCGTCTCTCGTTCTATCCTCTCTTTTTCAGCTTCCTCCTCTTTCTTTTCTTGCTCAACCTATTGCTATTGATCCTTCTCCTATTCCACCTTTTTCCTCTAAGCCTCCTCTCACTCAACTCTTTCTTTCTCTTCCTTTTCCTTGGCAGCCCATTTTTCTGCACTCTCGATGATTTCTCTTTGTTCTTATTTAGTGAGAAAATGTTCTGAGTCTTCCCCTCCGCCATTTACTTCTCCAAAAGCAATGTACTCGACCATCTTTAGCTCTTTTGACCATGTATCCTTGGGAGATTTAGTCATCTCATATTCCTCCAAACTTTTTTCTCCTTTTGTCTTAGGGAGCTCTTCAGTATCAAAGACTAGAGGGGATTTTGTGACTTCAATTACCAGAGTTTTCCCCTTCTCTTTTGTCTCTTGCTCAGTTGCTTGAGAGGTGGTGGTGGCAACCTATTCTTTAGTGGTTTTCTTAGAGGGGTACACTATTGCTATGGGCCATACTCCAAGCCCGAAAACAAACTCCCATAGATGTAGCCATATAGGTCACATAAGCTTTTTTGTAACACTTCTGCCAACTTTTCCACTATTGGATCTTCTTCTTCTGTTGACTGTTGTTGAGTCTTCTTCTTTAATATTTTGTATTCCTTAGGAGCAATGGAAGAAGTAGTCCCTTCTTTTGAACCCTTCCTCTTCCTGGAGGCCATTCCCTTTCCTGGATAATTCCTTTTACAAAGATTTAACCATGAGATGCTCCTTTCTATTATTTCTATAGAAATATCATCAATTGAACAATGCTCCCTCTCCATCCAGTTGATGGAGTCTAGTGTCTTAATTGTTGAGATGAAAAAAATAGGGTAGGGGTTCAAAACACATAGGGTTTTATACTAAATCTGGAATGTTTCACCAAAATTACTATAAATAGAAAGGGTAAAATGGGGTGTAATGAACCTACCTATTTTCTATTTCATTCAGGAAATGAGATTCCTCATATCAAAATCCAATTTTAACCCTTGGGTAAGTGAATTCTTTGAGGAATCTTGCAATTTCCTTTGGGTGAATGGGGGTTTGCCTTGGTCGAACCTTGTTTTGGTAATTAAACCTTGAAATGAAATGAAATAGCATGAAATGAATGATGAATGAACAACTCAATGTTGCAACTCACCAAACCCTTTGAATGAGCCTTTGGAAATCTGAAATATTAATGAGGATCTTGCATGAAATGGATTCAATGGATGTGGATCTTGATACTTGAATCTTTCTTTGAAACTTTGACTTGAATGCTTGGATTAGATCTTGAAACTTACATCACAATGTTAGCTCCAAAAACATGCATGAATGAAAAAGACTCTGACATGATGCTTGAGATCTTGAATGATGCAACAAATGATAAAGAAATATGCTCTTGAATTCTCTTGACAATAATCTTGGTTCTTGTTAAGTTGACCTCTTGCTAGATGTTTTGAATTGATAAAATAACCTTGTATTTATAGCCATTTATCCTTAATTTCTCAAAAATTAAACATTACAAGCTAACATTTGATATTTGAATTTGGGATGATAAAAATACTGCCAAAACGTGATTTAAAAATGGGTTCAATATATTAGGGAGGACCCATTCTCCCCTAGGTGAATGGGTCCTAGGCCCTTATTCCTGGAACACACATTGCTCAATGTGAAGTGTTATGTATTGGCATTAATTAATGTCGGGTTTCCCCTTCGGAAAATGTAATTTATTAGGCTTGTAAAAGTAAAATAGGGCTTATTAAGGTATAATTAAGCTCAATTTAATTAAGAGGGTGCAAATAAGTTTGTAAATGTAATAAGGTACATTTAAAAACACTAAATTAAGGCATTATTAAATACAATTTAACTAGGAGGGCCCAAAAAAGTGAGAAAAAGTAAATGTTTACATTTTTCTACACTACAGTTGCAATCTCCTCTTGATCATATAGAGGATCAAGTGTTTTCCCATCATCAGAGAGTCTCTCTAGTATATCTTCCTTGATCTTGAAATCCCACATTAGAGGGCTTTTCAGCCTTTCATACTTCTTTTTCTACACTTCAAATTCATCTTGCAAATCAGCCCATAAATCTTCAAAATTCAACTCATGATGCAGGAAGAGAGATGCATACAATTTGTTCATTTTCCCTTTCGGATCAAAGTCCTCTCTTGTAACATATTGTTTCATGTTCACTTCTTGCATTCTTCAATAGCTGTTTTAGCAGCTATAACTGATGGACATGAGTAATGACCAAGATTAATGGGGTATTTCATCCATCCAGCCTTATGTTTACTAGAGAACTTCAAATTGATCTCCATCATCTGCCTAGAAAACTTAATCAATATCAACTTATCACTACAACATCTAGGTAACAAGAATGGAGCTTTGTCATACCTAAAGAGCTAAATGTATGTAGACTTGGGATACTATATAAACTAGTTTCCCCACTCACCAACCAAATCCATAGCCTCTTTGGACAACCTAAACCTAATGTCACCTGCTAGTTGGTTGATTACCACATACAAGAAAGCATCATTCACTCTTTTGAATTTTTTTTCCACTTTATTGTATTCTAACTAATCATAATACTCCCATATCTTACTTTGTTTGAGTCCTTCCCCTCTAATCCCTACAGTGTTCATCCCTGGAAAGTTACCCATTCTTGCAACATAATAGATAACATATAAAGACATAAATAACCCCTTGGAGTCCTTGATTGTGGTCATTTGATTATGAATTTTATTCAAGACAATTTTTCCCTAGTCCAAGAAGAATTCTCCCTTTAAGGTGACCTCAATGAAATGGAACATCCAAAATTTGTAAATATGGGAGTCTTCCTTACCAAATACTCAACATAATGTGATGATATCTCCTATTTCATAGTAGAAATCTGATCTTCTAAATTTGGTAGGAAGTTTGGCAATAGACTTCCTCTCTGTTTTTAACCACTTATTGTTCAAGCACCTCTGATGGTCAGTGATATTTTTCTCATATTTTTCAATTTCTTGTGCCTTCATTATAGTTATGAGGTATGGATGTGGAGGAAAGTAAAAAACTAGTCCTATCATTTCCAGGGTTAAATCAATGATCTCATTTCCCCAAGGATCAATGCACTTCCTCTACACTAGGTTGTAATAAGTTACTGTCAATATAAACTTAGGACATTGAACTGGTACTGGAAATGAGGAAACATGTGCTAGGCCCAAAGCAACTATCTTATTTTCCCTCGGACATGCATCTTTTGAGAAAGTATCTGATTTAAAGGCTGCCATATATATGCCCCAATTCAGTATCTACTATCTTCATTACTTTAGAAGTGAACTTTGAAACCATAGGAGTCCCTTGAAACTTGTAGTTCATCATGAAGGGTAGTTGTTCTGCCTTAGTCTTCTTGGCTTTTTGATCTTTTTGTACCTCCTTGGCTCCAAAATCTCTACCTGAACTAGCCATTTAATGTACTTGAAGAAAATCAATTGAAAGTTTGTCATGATTCTGTGAAGATTGTTCATAAAATTTAACTTTAGAGTGGGTCTACAATTGTGTCCAATTGGGTCTTCAAATCCCACGAGGACATCCTTAAAACACATGAAATTCTAGCTCTTTTGCAGGTTTTAGAATCGAGATTGGATCTAGAATTAGGACTATAAATTAGAGAGTCTGATTGGAAGTTGGAGTCTCGATGGGACTCTACCTTAAATTGGTGGGCATCGGAGTCGGGGATGGACCTAGGATCTAGACCCTCATTGAAATTTGGTATGGACTCAAAATCTTGATAGGATTCATAACATTTGTGTGTCGGGTTAGAAACAAACTCCAGACTAAGACATTCAACCTTTGGGCCCGATCAGGATTGGAAGTCTAAATGGAACATCCATAGGAAGTGCCTTCAGGGTCTTGCAAACTTGAAGGACTATTGTAATGAAGCTAAGGTAGCAGAACAACTTCCTACACTAATCTTGAGAGGAGAATAATGCAAAAAATTTACAGATCTTTAATAGTTACAAAAACTTAAACACAAATAAGCAAAAATATCATGCATACCACAACATAATGATTTATATGGGGAAAACCCTTTCGAGAGAAAAAACCCACACTCCAAAAGTCACCTAATATATTATTCAAAAATCACAAAGATTACAATATAATTGCAAAGCAAGCTTCTCATAGGAGTATCACCACTCAGAGATCTAGAGGCAACACAACCACTATCAAAATCTTAGAATACATTGAAATACACAACCGTAACACAAGACCCTCAAAAAATAGGGTTTCCTTCTAGGGAAAGTCAAGCTAATAAAATATTGGCTGTCGGATATGAGACATAATGATGAACGGTCCAGATTTACAATAATAAAATATAAATAAAATTTTCCTTCGGGCGCACTACTTGTGGACCCTAGTCAGGGGGATGATCCCCCAAACCCCTCATGGGGGGGGGATCCCCCTCACGCCCCCCCCATTGTTGTTGGTTGAACAGTATCTTATGTATCAACAATACCTTATGTAATTGTAAGGTTGAGACACATTTTCTCAACAACTATGATATTGTGTTTGTCAGAAGTTGAGGGTGAATATAGACTTCAAACTTGGACCGTTAACCCATGGGTTTGATTGGGTCTAGGAGTCCTGAACAGACCGACCTCAAGAATGGACTTCGGGCTTGTTAAAACCCAATGGAATATGGAAATAAATTCAATGGAAATTAGGATCAGGGATGGATCTCAGACTCGGGACTCTGAGTCTGTCAAAACATGAAGTTCCATGAGGACCAAAGGGGTAGAATGCAAACAAGTGACTTTACCATTTTTTGAGTATTAGATTTTGAGTTTAGGAATGGGTCTCAAATTCAGATTTTCAATAAGGCATCCGATCAAGACTCAGAATCCCAAAGAGACCAAAGGTGATTTTGAAGTTGCCGACTCATGTCATCTTAAAGTTCAAATATTGGGGTCAGGAATGGATCCCAAAATTGGATCATCATGCAAAGGGTAGTGCGGGGTCACAGACCCCGCAAGGTCCATAAACAAATTTCAACTTGTAATCAAATTTAAGCTAGGGCTTATTGGTACGAAAACCCTAGGTAAACCCTAGGGCACGAAAAGAAAGGAAATATTACAATGATAAAACATGTTAGGAACATTAATCTGGACCAGACCATGGGTAGGAACTGAAATCCACAACCCAAAAAACACACCCTCAAATTAGGGCCAAAAAATAAAAGCCCAAATGGGCAGGAAACACCACAATGAGGAAAGGAAAATGAGAAAAACAACAAGATGAGAAAGAAAAACATGTAAGGAAACAAACAAAACATGAAACCAAGAAAATAACAAAGGAAATAAAAAAAGAAAAAAAAATAAGACCAACCTTGAAAAGTGACCAAGGTGAAGAAATCAACAAGCAATTGATCACATGAATACTCTAATACCCCAAACACACTTGAAAAAATTCACAACTCCAATCCGCAACAGTTAAATGTAATAATGTTTGATTTTGAGTGAGAGATCCAATTATAAATTGGCCCAACTTGTGTGAACTAGTCTACCATTAATGTGGTCGGTGATTAGAATTCTGGGGTTGGGGTAGATGCAAGGATTAGGACCATGCACAAAGAGTCTGATTGTGACTCCCACCTCCGAGTGGATCAAAGGTAGGTCAAACACAAAGGGAATGTGGGGTCGGGAATGAGAGATGGAATCATACGTAAAACAAACTGTCCATGTCTTGTCCACCTCCAAACTCGACAAGCATAAAAATGACATAGAAAAACACTCAAGTGTTGGGAATAGGATGCCATTTAATTGTAATCCTAAACATTATTTCATGTATCTCCTAAGTCCTTGGAAGTGTTCCCCAACACTAGGATTAGAAAGAGATTAATTTTGAATGAAATAATCATGTTAATTGACATTTGCTGTAATTATTTCTAAATGATAGGAACATGTGGGGACGCCCATGAAGAGCTCCTACAAAATAGGAGCACATGGGGCACCCACATGGAAGGTGGAACTCACCTTGAGTTAAGTTAAATGTTTGGAGTAAAAGATAACACTTCAGAAATGCATGTAAAGATCCTAGAAGTTAGGGATTGATGTTTACATGCATGGAGTTCAGTTCAGTTAAGTTCATTTCAGTTCAGTTCAGTTATCATCAGTTGCATGTAGTTAGTTTGAGTAGAATGTTAGTTGACTTCAGTTGACTTGAATTGCATGCTAATAACTTGAGTTGCATGATAGATAATAGGTGACTACTTTCAGTTAACATGGGATGATCAATCATGCATGATATTTGCATGAATGGTGGAGAGATATGTTTTAGTTAACAAGATTGACTTGGATCCACCTTGGGTGCCCAAGTTAGCATCTTGGAGTTAACACTTTTTCATGATAAGATATTTTATAAGGCTGAGTTAAGTGGGCCCATTCTTGGGCACCAACTTTGAGGATAAGCTTACAAGATATCTTCAGAATCAACGTTGAGTTATGACTTTAGTTTGGGATGCCCAAATGGATGAAGGACTTGTTTTGAAATTTTTCTTCATGGTAGAAATCTACTTGCAAAGAATAGGTGTGTGTTTTGTGAGATAAGCATTGTGCTTTGTAATTGTAAACTTTTTGGAGTTTACAAGGTTCATTATTATCTATTTATTGTAGCAAGTTGAAGAGAGTTTATCAAATTTTATTGCAGGTTGCAAAGAAGAATTGTTGAAGGAAAAAGAAGCATCTCAAGCAAGGATTGGAATTATTGTAATGTTATTCTAAGATTAAATAATACATTGATTCTTGGTGGAGTTTTTTCCCAAAAGGGTTTCTCCACAGTTTAGGCTGTGTAACTTCTTTCTTCTGGTCTTATTCTTCTACAATCCTCTGTCTACTTCTACAAATGGTAAAATGAATTAAACAGATAATCATACACAAAGAAATTGTAACAAAGAACACTTATTTAGATCTACAATATAATAGTTTTACAATGTATTAAGCTACATAATTACCTCAATATCCAACAGTGAGGTCGAGAGTCAAAAATGGATTTGGACCCTATAAAAGAAATTCTAAGTTTTTGTTTGACCCTCGATCCCAAAAAAATAATAGAAATGAGGTTGGGAACATAAATTAGACTTGGATCTTTTAACAGAAGGTCCAAAGTCCACTTCAGGACCTAAATCTTGATGAGAACAAAAATGGTCAGGGCCAATAAAAAAAAAAACCAAGACCTTTTTGCGAAGGGTCCAAGGTCTGGTTCATGTCTCAAAACCTGACAGGCATAAAGAGAAAAATAGATCTTGGGAGAAAAAGAAATCCCAGGACCAAAGGAAAATGAAACCAGGTAAAACAAAACAATGAAAAAAAGGAGAAAGGACATAAAGACAAAGAGGGGGACCCATTTTGACCAAAAAGAAAATGGGGTGGTTATACAGGGCATAATAGGACTTGTTACCATACCCACCTTAGTTTATGTGATGTTTCGTCCTTTACCTTACAATATTCGCTTAGGAAGACCTTGGATTCATGCTTTGGGAGCTATGACTTCTACTTTACATCATTGTATAAAATTTATTGCTAATAATGAAGTAATTACAATCAAGGCTAACATTAAGGTTGTGCACCTTTGTGAGATGGAAGTTGCTGGTCAGGCCTCAATTGTTTCCACTCTTAAGAATCATATTTTATCATTTTCTTCTGATGCGTTGGCATGCTCTTCAACAGTGCCTTCCTTAAAGGTTGCCCCCCTAAGGTGGATTTCCTTGAAGAAAATTGGCCTAAGGCAAAGAATCCTAAGTCTTCCCCTTCCCCTTCTTCTTCTAAATCAAATGCATGTCTCAGTGATGATTGGGGGTCCTTGGATTTTTCTTAATTCTTCATTAGAGAATATAAACTCAACCCTATCTACCTTGATCTTCCTATAATTTCATACACCTCTTCCATAAAATATGATTGTCCTCCTGCCAAGAAAAAACAGTCGAGATCTTGTCATGGAAAATGATTGTGCCCCTACTAAGGAAGATAATCATGCTTCTCTTGAGGAAGATAATGTTTGTGGTCCCGTTGAGAAGGATGATTATGATCTCGTGGATGTGTTTGATACTCATTGGTGGAATGATGCCCTCTATATAGATCCACCCCCTTATTAGGATTTGCAAACACACTACATCCTTGGATACAAACTTGTTTCTAAGTATGGTTATGAGCGTAAAGGTCTTGGATGTAATGGAGAAGGAATCCACATCCCTATCCAAGTTAGGCCTTGTAAGTATAACTTGGGGCTTGGTTTATCTTTTGAACAATCTAGGAAAAAATTACGGTGGAGTGTCAACATGAATTTTTTCGAACGTCTTGATTTGGTTCATCCCAAATTGATTGAGAGTAAATTAGAATCTAATGAAGTCCCTTTAGATGTTTTCTCCTAGGAGAAAGCACTAGAGGAATTATTAGGTGTCTACTCCCATCTACCTCCTTATCACCATAAACGACGATTCCCGTATCCTTTGCATAAACAAGAATACTTAGGAGAATCCATTTTGAGTGTGGATGAGGAGGCTCCTTTATCTAATGTAGATGATGATGTTCATGTTACCTATTTTTAGCTACAACTCAAAATGGGTAGAGTTGAATTGCATTCCTCATTGAAAGGTATAAATTTTTTGCTAAAGTATTCATTATATTCTAGAATTTGATTACTTGTGAATTTCTAGTGTGATTATGCAAATGTTTGTAATAGAAGAACTCATAAATTTGCATAAGAAATGTTGTTTTATTCATATTGTAAAAACCAAAGTCCCACACAAGTCATGGGAGTAACTTAATTTGATTTTCATAATCAAATAATGAATGCAAAGTAGAATTGTAAACTACACAACTAAAGATAATGTAAACATGGAAAGGGGAGCGATTCATCATTTCCTGTAATGATGAATCGTTTTATACTTTATGTATTCAAGTTGTTGTGTCTGAGTGTCTCCAGGTTGTTTCGGCTCCAAACTCCATGGTTTCCTGCAAGAGGGTTGAAAGGTGGTGTTAGATCAATGATAAATCACATCCTTCCTCATACCTATATTACCAAAAAAAATGTAACCTACATCCTATTAGGCATTCATTAGATGATTAAGTCATTGAAAAGGAAAATGTTCAAAGAGTACAAAGTTCAATGGAAGCTTTCATCTTCAATTATTTTGCTAATTTGTTTGCTTAGTGTGCAGGAACAGGTATAATCAGATCATTTCAATCAAGAGATATTGTTGTGAGTGGTGAGAAATGTGGCTCCCACGAGGGTTGATGCCAAATTATAAACAATAACATGGGAAAACAGTATGGAATAAAGATAATCATCATTCTCCATGAATGAAGTTCGTAAAGCAACCTTTAATTCAACATGATGAAAAAAGATTGAGCAAAGTATCCTATTTCTCATAATTCAAAAGGAACAATCAAAACATGTTTGAAGGAGCATAATAAACTACATGCATCATCTTAGTTTCATCTCTATTTTATTTACATTGCATTCACATAAAGTGTGGAGCCCCTTTATACTGAAGGGAAAACAAAGCACTCAGATAGTAAATTGTTTCTTATAACTTCAAAGCAATGTATAGGATAGTCCAATACAAGAGTTTTAGAGGACAACAAAATCAAGAGGAAAAAGGCAGCAATATCTCTCAATGAGCAGCAATAAATTCTTGAGAAATGAGCATTAACGCATGCCAGGAACAACAATACAATGGTATAGAAAATGAGAGCAGTCCTTTTGTGTTTATAAAATGCAAAGCACAACATAATTTACACAACAAAATCAAGAGAAGAAGGCCTTCATTCTGTTGAATTGAAAACTCCATTTGCAAAATAGAAGAATATCCAGATAGAAGAAATACAACCATGGCTGTGAGATCAAACTTGAACCAGCATAATCATGGTGGATTTCAAATCAAAAGAGTATACAAAAAATAAAACAATTAATCTTCAATTCTCTACAAGAAAAGGAAAAATATACTCTCTCATTTTCTGACTTCTTTGAGTTTGAAGCAAGCTTCTAGTTATAGAAATATGAATATGGAATACAACCACAGAGCAAGAGAGTTTTATCTATTCTACTCAAGGATGTAGATACAATTAATACATTTCCAGAAATTTTATAATACTCTTGCAATGAAAGCTACAAAGCAAAACGACTATTATAGTGAAATGAAAGATACAAAAGGAGAAAAGTTTTCATATTGAGCACTGTAAATAACAGAAAAATCAACGTATGCCATATACATTCAAGGCCTACGACCTCTGCATGAAATGAAGCCATTTCGTTTTGACAGAAACATATGCAAGAATCAAAGCCCACGGTCTTCAATAAGAGAAATGTATACAGATTTCCATGGTTATTTCATTATAAATACATGATACACAACAACAAAAAGGCATTCAATGTGATTCAAGCTTCTGCCAACAGAAGAATTGTCTAATATAGGGGCTCAAATGGGAAGCTTACCAGGCGTTCATTGTTGAAGATTATGTTCAGGTATTCCATGGTAAAGGGTTTCAAAAAATCCTTCAAGTGGCAGCCTCAAAGGCCTCAGACTGAAAGAAGCATCGACGAAGGATACAAGAAAAATCAAATGAATGAGAAAAATAATAGAGGGAGCGGCTATAAAGCCTGAAAATGGCTTAAAAAAATATAAGAAATGCCAGATTAGAAACTAAGAAGCACTCACCTTACATTTTTTCACAGAAGTCTTTAGAAAATCAACATGAAATACAAAGGGATGAAAGAATCGAGCTATCAAACCCTTACCAAGCATGGTGGCGCCGGTTTCTTCCAGCAACAGGAGTCTTTAAAGTGCACAAATGTGAAATGAATGAAATTTTAGGGTTCGATATCCTTTTTCCCTAATTTGAATCATGATATTTTTATCATGTTTTAAAATAAAATCACATTTTATTTTATTTCGCCCATGGTCTAAGACTTGAGTCAAAGACCTAATGACGTGAGGGGCCGGGAAGGTTTGAAATTTGATCTCAAAGTTGATCTTTTGATGTAGAATTCACCTCCACTTAATAGTCTTTGCATGGAGTTAAGGAAATTGCAATGTAATTGAATATTAGGGAAATCCTTCACTAATTACCTTAATATTTATCATATAGTGAATAAAGGTATTAATCTTTAATATTAAATATTAAAATAATCAGTCAATGATTATCTTTAATATTTAATTAAATGATTTCCTTTTCCATGCAAAAGATATAAGCGAAAGCTAATTGAAAGTCAGAGTCATCCTGGAAAAACTAAATTCATGCAGGATACGAAGATTATTAACACTTTGCTTCAGTTTCACGCTAGTTCACAAGATATTTTGATTATGCATGACATGAGTTGGAGTTTGGAGTGCATGGGATTCAGTTCACTTCAGTTGCGGGCCTATTTTTAGAGGCTTTTTGTTTTTGCTCGTGAGAGGCATTTGAGGAAGATATTTTCACTTTTAGACCACTTTCAGTGCTACTTCCATGCACATTCAAGCCAGTTTGAGTTACAATTCAGTGAAATGCAGTATGAGGTTTAGTTTTTTACTGTTTGAGCTTAGTTCACAGTATCAGAGGGCCTCTTTTTAGGGAATTTTTATCTTTCCTCATGAGAAAAATGATGCTTTTTCTCACTTTCAGTTCACATGGAGTTTCACCTCTTGGATGCTTTATGCATGCATTTATTGTATTTAAGGAAAATACTTTGTCTTTTTTCGTGGGTTCTTGTTTTCTAACTTTTCCTTTAGCAAAGAGACTTCATGTAACTCAGTTTTTATAGATTAATATATTCAACAGGTTCTATAGGTTATTAGACATTGTTTTATTGCAGAGTTTCCTTCAAATGTTTCATCAAAGCAAGTGTTTCCCTTCTTAGTTTCTGATGCCTTGTGTTTTACAGCTATTTGATGTAGGTTTAATCAGTTTTGTTTAGAAACCTTTAAATTTTTGTCTCACTTATTAATACATGTGCATAAAAGGAAATTTGTTACAGGTTGTTAATTGTGCTTGTGAAATTCACTTTTCCTCTTAAATTGTGAAAACCCTATTTTCCTTTATGAGGAGAAGATTAAACAAAGCCTCTTAACGAATTATTTATGTGATTTAAGTGCTTAGATTAGGTTGTGTTAACATATTTTGAGAATGTTAGTTATGATTAGGTCTGCACATTAGTTTCCTTTTCGGTGAATCACCACAATTTAGTTTTCTAGTTTTGCATCAAATTTAATCCTTTCCCTTTTCCAAGCAAGTTTTTAGTCCATAATAAGAAGATCATATAGGAAGCCGACCTAGAATCTAGAGGTTCAATCTCATTATAGGTCACCCACAACTTGAGTTTGATCCCATGTTACACAGGATTGTAGAGCTTCTTAGCCTTGCATGCGGGTGCAAATCCTATTGATAACAATTTTTGGCACGCCTGGTGGGACTCTGAATCACTTTTCAGAGTGAGAATTCAATAGTTTCAAGCTGCTATTCTGGTATATACAACAGTACTCCAACCTTTCAGAGGTTAAAGTTTCATATACTTGGCAACTCCGTTCTCAATCTCAAGCATATCAAGTGTGAATAACTTATGAGAAACGTTCAGACTAGAAGAAGTTCTTCTCCATTTGAATACTTGCAGTTGTCTTCACCAAAGAGAAGAGGTAGGACAACCAAGAGGACACCTAGTAGGCCTTCGAGAAACAAATTAGTTTCTCCTGTTTTTAGAATAGAATCATTAGTATCTTCACCAAGAAGGAGAGGCAGACCGTCAACAAGCCAACCAGGTTCACATTCAGCTTCACCAAGTTTCAAAATATCAGTTTCACCTTTAAGAGGTTCATCGAGTTTTTCTACACTTTTAGTTCCAGTGATTCTGGTACGTCCTATACCAATTTTTAAAGCTGTGAATATCAGAGTACCAGCAGCTCTGATGGCTAGAGCACATGCCTTCGTCCCTTTCAATCAAGGCAGTCCACTAAATCTGTAGCAGCATGATGACATACTGATGGCTGCCTTGAAAAGTGTGCCCATTTTCACTGGCGAAGAGAAGACCACACCAATAGAGCACATAAAAGATGTAGCTTCTCTGTGCAATGTTGATCACATCACACAAGAGAATGTGGCTATAAGGCTATTGGAAACATCTCTGAAGGGTAAGGCTCTTCAGTGGTTTAGAAGTTTGGCTGTAAACTGAGTTGCGTCATGGGACGACATGGGAGATAAGCTGAATAAGTAATTTTCAGACAAGTTTGACCATTTATCTCTAGTCAAACAATTGATGACTATTAAGAGAGCTCCACAAGAACAAATCAAAGATTTTAACTTCTGGTTCTAGAGAACTTGGGACAGAATCCTAGCGACGGTAAGAACTTTAGCAGATCATGCTTTTTTATATTACCTTAGAGCAATTAACAATGATATTGCATTTTTGATCCAATCTATGGAAGGTGTAACTTCGCCAACAGCTTATGACATAGCCATTAGAGCTGAAAATAATCTTATACAGGCTGGTAAGATTGCTCCCAGACCTCCTATGCCTATCTTCCTAGATATTCAGCCATCTATGCCTATTCACATACCTGCTATTTCCCCATTACCCGCTATTCCACCTTTTAGTTCCCAAACAACTACTCAAAACTATGTTGTTCTAGTCAATTCAGAATTACAAGAGCTTAAGGGTGCTCAATAGAAAATGGAAAATGATTTACAACAACAAATAAACAATCAGGAAGTTATGCAAAAATTATTGCAGATTGTCAGTAACAATTTAGAAGGCCTTAAAAACCAGCAAGGCCAAAATTTTAGACCCTATCAACCTCCCTTTCAGCCAAATAGGCTGCCTTATCAGGCTAACTATCAAGGAAAATGAAGAAATTTCAATCCTAGGACTAATCAGCCTTTCAATCAGAATGTTGCTAGCTCTTCTAAAGATCTTGTACCTGTCCAGAACAACTTGGCGCAAGATTACATATGGTGTTATCCCTGCAATCAACCTCATAATTAGGCTACTTGTCTGAACGGGGTGGTTAATCAGGTGCTTATGGTGCAAAACAGTTTTGCTACTTCTGAGAAAACATCAAGGGAGAGCAACAATCAACAAGATGATCAAATGTAGCAGAATGACCTTGATGTTGCCATGATGAACTGGCAATGCAATTTTTTTTTTGGCATTTATCATGCACAAGGGCATAACCAGTCTGCTACATCTATTGCAGCCAACACAAGATAAAAAAAGAGAGCCGTTGATTTAAGGCAGCAAGTTGTTCCTAATGTACAACAGCCAGAAAAAGACAAATAGCAAGCTATTGAATAGAAAGATCAAATTCCTATAGCCCAACAGGGGAAAAATCAGCATGCTTTAGCTCAGAACATTCAAATTCTTCCAAGACAACAGACTGCAATAGCTAAAGAACAACATAAGGCACAACCTCAGCCTCAAACAACACAAGTAGAGCCTGCTTTTCCAAAAGTACAACATAAGGTTAGTACCCAAACTTTTAATATTGTCGATCATATGAAAAAAATCATTATCAGCATGACCATGTTAGATGCTTTGCAGCTTCCCAGGCAAAAAGAAAGCCTATAGGAAGCTTTAGCCAAAATATCAATTTATGATGAGCCTATCATTGAGTAGCATAGGGTTCTAGCCAATACTTCAGAGGTTAAGAAGGAGTAGTCCATTTAGGAGGTAAATCCACCACCCTTCTATGCCACTTTGATTATAGGTAACAATCTAGTCCATAATTGTATGATTGATTCTGACGCAAGCAGTTCCGTAATGCTAAAAAGTTTAGCAAATAAGTTAGGTCTAGTGTATAAGCCCCTTTCAAAAGGAGTCATACAACTAGATGGTACAACCATTTAGTCTGTAGGAATGATCAAGAATTTGCCTCTTACCCTGAATGCTTGCCCCAATTTCTCAGTTTTGCAGGACATATATGTTATAGACTTGCTGCCATTCTTTGGCATGTGCCTATCAGAGATTTCACTGCTAAGATAAGGGATATTTATCTTCTGACTAGTCTCACATGTTTTTTAGAACTAGATATGGTACAAAAGTGACCATTAAGTCAGAAATCTAGGCTAAGGACCATATAGAGTTGTATGTACCTAGTGCAATAAATGCCAACCTTGCTATCCATGGTCAGGAAGATCAATCCATGTCCTTAGACTTCGATACACCAATTGGATGCATACCCATCATGAACCTTGATGAGTGGGCAGATGAAGATCACGAGACTGATCCTTTTAGTTGCATGTATAAGGTAGGTTTGTGTGTTTATATGATTCAAGAGCCCGATGTGATAGTTCCAAACTTAGTTAAAGAAGAAGTGCAACTTGATCAGCAAGACAATCAACTTTGGAAGCTATTTTTTGATGGTTCGAAGAGTAAGATAGGTGCTGGTGGAGGTGCGATGATCATATCACCTGAAGGAGATAGATATTATTCAGCATTCAGATTCGCTTTCAGCTGCACAAACAACATGGCGGAGTACGAAGCACTGATTCATGGCTTGGAATGGACCAAAAAAAGGGGTATTAAGTGTTCACAAGCTTATGGTGACTCAGAATTGATTGCAAATCAGGTAAGAAATCATAGTGTAACCAAGAATGATTTGCTAAAGTTATATAAGCACAAAACTTGGGACTTAATTGAAAATTTTAGTGCTTTTAATTTGCTGTCAATTCCTAGAAATCAAAATAAGGAAGTAGATACATTAGTTGCCATAGGTTCATAATATGATATACCTATTGATATACATAATATTGGTACAAAAATATGTCAAGGTGGTAGTAAGACCATATGTACTTGATAATACTGTCAGTTGGAATTTTTTTGAGAGCGATCAACAAATCATTAGTTTTTTGATCGAAGAAGCAAAATTTTCTGCTGCTAATCAACAAAAACTTGAACAACAATATGAGGACCAGATTCTGCAATTGAAGACAAATAAACTGCCTAAGGGGTTGGTTACCCTTGAATCAATTTTCAACACTGACGATTAGGTTAGAAGAGATAAATCCAACATTACAGTGAAGGAGGAGCATTTTAAACTGATTGAAATATTTAAAGATAAGCTCTTGAAACTTGGAAAAATCTGTAATAAAGAAGAACAACATGCCTTCATCTTACTATGCCAAGAATTTAGTGACAAATTCACTTGGGAGTATGGAGACCTCAAGGGTTTTATTCCCAAGTTGGCTCAACATACAATTGAGCTTGAACCCAATGCAAAACCAGTTAGACAGAAGCAGAGGCCCCTGAATCCTAAGTTGGAACACTTGATGAAGACAGAGTTAAACAAATTGGTTGAAGGTGGCATCATCTTTTTGATAAAGCACACCTCTTGGGTTTTGAACCTGGTGCCTGTCAGGAAGAAGAGCAAAGAGATAAGGTTGCGTGTGGATTTTCGTGATTTAAATAGAGCTTCACTCAAAGATCACTATCCATTGCCTTCAATGGTACAAATCCTGCAAGTTTTTTTAGGATCAGAGAGGTTCTCATTGTTGGTTGGTTATTCAGGGTATAACCAGATCCTGGTTAAAGAAGACCGGTATAAAACAACCTTTACCACCAAGTGTGGTACTATGGCTTACAGAAAAATGCCATTTGGATTGTCAAATGTGGAAGCAACTTTTCAGAGAGCAATGGATGTGGCTCTCCAAGGTTTGATAAACAAGTTTGTTCTTGTTTATTTAGATGATATCATTGTTTTCTCACAAAATGCTAATGAACACTTTGATCATCTAAGACATATTTTTGAAAGATGCAGAGAGTATGGAATTTCCTTGAATCCAAAAAAAGCATCTTTTCTATTCATGAAGGTAAACTTTTGGGTTACATTGTTTCTAAAGATGGCATTTCTATAGATCCAGAACGTATTGCAGCCATTCTGGCATTACCGCTTCCTACTCACAAGAAGGGTTTGCAGAGTTTCTTAGGAAAAATAAACTTCGTTAGGAGACTTATTCCTAACATTGCAGCATTGTTGCAACCTATCACAACTATGCTAAAGAAGAACATGCAGTTCAACTCTACAAGAGAAGGAAAGAACATTTTTGAGCATATTAAAGAGGCACTTGCAGCAACCCCTACTCTTATCAACCCAAATTTTGATAAGGATTTCATATTCTACGCATTTGGGGGAGTGGATACCATCTCCATAATGCTCTGTTACCAAAATAATGAAGGTTTGGGGCAGCCTATAGCTTTCTTTAGTTAGGTTTTACATGATTATGAAATTGGGTATTCATTTGTCGAAAAGCACGTGCTAGCTGTAGTTAGAAGCCTAAAGAAATTTAGTTACATATTGTCAAACAATAAAATACAATTGATGGTTTCTCATTCAACTGTCAAAGAATTTTTGCTCAGCAAAGATATTAACGACAAGAGAGAAAGCTAGATCATAAAGGTGATGGAATATGACATCGAAATAAAGGTTACCGAGCTCGTTAGAGGCAAAGGTCTTTGTGAGTAGCTTGCTGGAAATTCAAAAAATGTTACAACAGTTGAACATCAGTTGAAACAACCTTAATTAATGAAGACGAAGTTGCTGCTCCAACCATTTCAACAAACTGGAAACAACAAATGATTCATTATCTGCATACAGGTGACTGTCCTGAAGGTTTAGACAGGTCAAAACATAGATATTGCAGACTTCAGGAAATCCCTTATACAGTTATTGATGGTATCTTGTACAAAAAAGATTATAATGGTGTCTTGCTCAGGTGTGTGGAGCCAGAACAGATTCAGAAAGTTCTAGAAGAATTTCATGATGGGCCAACTGGAGGCCACTTTGCACTGAGAACAATGGCCCTGAAGATAATGAGAGCCGGTTACTACTGGCCTGATTTGTTTAAGGATGCTAACACCTGGGTCAGAAATTGCAACAAATGTGCAATGTTCATTGGAAAGCAGAAGCTTGCAGCCTTGCCAATTCATCCGATTCAAGTAAAGCAGCCTTTCAGAAAATGGGGATTGGATTTCATAGGTCCAATCAATCCACCCTTGAGTGCTGGGCACAAATGGATTTTGACTGCCACATAATACTTTACGAAGTGGACTGAAGCAGTTGCCTTAAAAGATGCAAATAAAACATTTGTTCTGAACTTTTATCAAGATTTGGTTTCCAGATTTGGTACACCAGATTCAATTATTTCTGATAATGCTTTAGCATTCATAGGCTTGAAAGTTTCAGATTGGTCAGTAAAACATAACATTTATCTAAACACTTCCTCGAACTATTACTCGTAGGGTAATGGACAGGCAGAGTATACAAATAAGAATCTGATAAAGATCATAAAAAAAATAGTTCAGGACAATCACGAGACTTGGCACAAGAAGCTGAAGCTAGCCCTTTGGGTTGATAGAGTTACACCAAAACAATCAACAAGTTTTTCACCTTATGTTTTGGTTTATGGCAAAGAGGCCAAATTGCCTATTTCCATAGAGTTACCAACTTTGGAATACATAAAAGAGCTTGAATTTCTTGAGGAGAAGCCAATGCAAATCAGGCTTGCTCAATTAATGGAGTTGGAAGAAACCATAAAAGAAGCTTTCAGTAAGCTTGAAATCCACCATGCACAAATGAAGAAGACCTTTGAAAGAAAAGCAGTAGCAAGAATTTTCAGCGAAGGTGATTTAGTGTTCAAGTGGGATGAGCTCAAAAGCAGGCCTGGTAAACATAAAAAGTTTGATGCCATGTGGGATGACC
>VDFB02077014.1:0-15810 GCA_007258455.2 Sequoia sempervirens | reverse complement strand
GACGTTGGCGCCAAGCTGAACTTGCCAACTTATTTATTTGTTCCGTGCTCAGCGTCTGTTGTTTGTTTGATGATGCATAT
Organism: Sequoia sempervirens; assembly: GCA_007258455.2. NCBI lineage: Eukaryota > Viridiplantae > Streptophyta > Pinopsida > Cupressales > Cupressaceae > Sequoia > Sequoia sempervirens. The sequence goes on along the minus strand of VDFB02077014.1, from coordinate 15,730 downwards.
CCAAACAATCATCTCAGAGATTGAGGTGTCGTTTAAAGACGTCGATTTTGATGTGGAGGTACCGGGGCTTCCGCCGATTCCTACCAGGGATCTGCCCACTCCCATTCAGGACAGGTCAAATTCTGCGTTTAAATGGTTTGTCCATCATGGCTCCCGCTTCAAGAAAGCATCAGGGATTCTCATTAACACATTCGCTGAGCTAGAGGAGGAGCCCATCAAAGCCCTTAGCACCCCTGCAATACCCTCCATCTATCCAATAGGTCCCTTGATGCTCACAGAATCAGATACCCCTGACGAGTCCAAGTGCTTGAAATGGTTGGATGACCAGCCTCCCTCGTCCGTTCTGTTTGTGTCCTTCGGTAGCTTAGGAATTTTGTCCAGGGAGCAAATTACAGATCTGGCAATTGGACTCGAAGCCAGCGGCCAGCGGTTCCTGTGGGTGCTGCGTGGGTACAAATCTGGGGACTCTTCTTCTCTGGAGAGTGACATTTCTCAGCTTTTACCGGAGGGTTTTCAGAGTCGAACTTGGGACCGTGGACTGGTGGTTCTTAATTGGGCTCCTCAAGTACCGGTTCTTTCTCACCCCTCTACAGGAGGCTTCCTTTCCCATTGTGGGTGGAATTCTACGTTGGAGAGCGTCTGTCATGGAGTCCCAATGATCGGTTGGCCTCTGTTTGCCGAACAGGGGATGATGTAATACTCCTCGAATCTTTACTACCAGATCGATTGGTGATGAATGCATTTTGTTTTAGAGTGATTGCTTCTATTGTATCAGTGAGTGCTGTGTATCTGAAACCATCATTAATAAAAAGCATCAAGCCTCTGCTCAAATGATGCACGGTAATTTAGAGTTGAGAAATCTGGTAGCATATTACAGAGTTTTAGATCAAGTTTTCAGAGAGTTTCGAAAATGTCAAACATAGAATGATCATGGTTATAAAGTTAATTTTAAAGTTAGTTTTAATTGTATGCTCTCCAAATTATTCAGGCGATCTCCTTGCGATAGACTAATTCCAAATTGTTGTTCAAATCTCCACTTACTGGTTGTATTTTTAATGGAAAATAGGATATTATATCTCCTGTAATTTTGGTGTCTTCAGATATAAACGCATTTGTTTTTTTTAATTCAGTTAAGCATAATTCATGGTCTAGATGTATGTTCTTTTATAATATTGTATTAAAAACAGAAATGTCTGTATTTAGTTTTTTTAATTTTTAATTTTATTTTTTATAGCTATATTTTTTATTATTTTGAAACTTAAAAAAAAGAAAATGATACTAGTAATTACAACTTAAGATTTAATTTTCATGCTGATAAAATATATTAATAATATTTTGTGAATTATTTGACTTATGTAAACAATGCAATCAACAATAAAGCATAATGTTTTTAATATAAGAAGTATATCTCATATTTATCATTTTGGTTAGCCTTTATTTTATTTTTTAAGAGTTGAATGCCAATTTTAGCTTTTGTTTTGAAGAAGCATTTATGAGATGGTCCTCTTTAATCATACTAAATTCTACTATTCATTCTCTTATTTGTAAGGTTGGGTGATACTGAGCTTCTCTATCATTACAAGTATATACTCTCCAACTTATCAACCTTTCCTTCTACACTAGAAAATTTTGAAACATCATATTTTAATTTCTTAAAAAATATAAAATTGTCACTTCTGATAGAGAGACCAAAATAAAATCAGGTCATAATCAATGGCAAAATCATGATATACACAAAGCTACTAAAACCATCAAATTAGGTTTTCTACTTTAGTTTGGATCTTGCAACCATGTTTGAAGTCTTCTCCAAGATGCTGTTACCATCTTGGACCTCCATATCACTCTAAACTATTATGAACTTTTTGGTTCTAAATTTTTTTTGACAATTTTCTCAATTGAAGTGGATCTCCTTAATTCCAATGGGTCAACATTTCTAATCTACTTTATAAATTGCTATGTCTACTTGATTGTGTGGTGCTTGAAAGCATTACTAGGACTTGTTATCAAGTTGAAGGATTTAAAGCTTGTCTAAATTGATGTAGAGTCAAGTGTGTTAATTCAATGATATCTAATTAGGATTAGAGACATGTCAAATATAATGCAAATGTTTATGTACGTCTATTTGTATGTACATACATGTTGAAGCAATGACTTCTCTATATAATAAAATGATAATTGCATATCCTAATAGATGGATCAAAAAATGACCTATGGCTTTGTTCTTTTATACAACACCATAGCATTCAAATTTGAATAGTTTTCAATTGAATTGGTAGATAACCACTAGTTAGAATAAATTTTAATCCATTTCATGACTAAATTTGATTTTGAAGATTGGAAATCAAGACTACCCTGATAATCTTAATACACAACCAATGCCACCCAAATAATCTTGTCCTCAAATTAAAAATATATATATATATATATTAAGTCCAAATTATTAAAAAAAAAAAAACTTAAATTAAAAATAAATTCAACTTAAATACCAACTCATATACAAAAATTTATGAAAATAAAACACTAAAAATAAAAATAGAAAAAAATAAAAGATAGTGAAAATACACTTTTCACTCTACATTAATGCATACAATCCTCTAAACTAATCTATATTTCACGATATAGATTAAACCTGTCCTAAAGCTTTGGGGAAAAAAATCTAACTTCTTAATTATCAAATAAAATTAACTTGTTGTCTCTATGATGCATGTAAAGAAATTTAAGCACTTGTATTTCTCTTAAATATAATTAAGAGGCATTGTTCAAAATAATTTTTAACAATTGTAGTCTTTTAGGTATAAGTTTGTTTAGGTGCAATTTTTTTTTACCTTCACAAGTAGTGCATATTAGCAAAATAGAGAGATAGGAACTTGGGTATTTTTTAATCATTAAAGGATTAGTGAAGAATATGTGAGATTCATGTATTAAAGAGTGTTTTACTAATTATTGGCAAGTGTTATAAATATTTCAAAATTTAATTTATGAATTTTAAGAATAGAAGTTGAATAGCAGTGACAAAATTTTAAATGTGATAGAAATTGAATATAGTAAGTGTAACATGTATTCTCACTTATCAAACTATACAATTGAATTAGGAATGTTGTTCACTCTCTATTTAAATACAATTCAAAAAATCACTCTATCTTTTAAGTGTACTAAAATAGAGGGCCAAGGGTGAGGGCAACTAGAGTCAACACTTGACTAATTTTAGGCTTGAGGTTGAGGGGGAATTCTAGTTGATGCAATAGTCCCAATAATGTCTATCCAACACAAAAGTTGTAATTTGACCTATTTAGATCAATTAATTAACATTCAAAATATATTAAATTTTGAGGTAGCCAACTAGAATGTCGAAAGACAATTGAGAAGCTTGCAAACCATTTTCTCATATATGATTAAAATCCTAACTTCAATCTATAATTGTATTCTTATATTTGATGGCAAGGTCCAAGGAAATACATGTGTTCAAGATTGCTTCGGTTGGGTCCCAATCATCACTAAAGTCACATGCAATTGCAATGAAAAAAGGCAAGGGAAAAAGGATGATGGAAGATCCCAGGGTGATTTCCTAGTAAGAGATTGCTCATGTTGATCACAACCTCCTTTGATTTTTAATCTAGCAACACGATGTAAAATCTTTGGATTCTCTTTATTGATGAATTTGAGACATCTAGCCCTAATCTACCCAATAGTCAACATGCTTTTCCCAAATTTTTTAAAGCTAATATTTATCAACCCTCCTAGCCATGTAACCCATTTGAAGGTAAAGACAATCTTGTTCAAATTTCCAAATGACATTGTTGAGGTTATACAATATTATTTAGCAAGATTAATTTATTTTTCCTTAAAGGTGTTCTATGTGAGCAAGATTTTTTAAATAGACTCATACAAACTAGGAGAAGAGGGAAAGATAATGTAACCATTCATTGGTTTAGGAAAGAGATAAACATCCTTTACCTTCATGGACCTAGATCATGCTATAGCGACCCTCCATTATAGTTCTTAAATAAGTCATGGCTAGACATGCTAACTTTAGGCTTGGAATATTGTTTTTCACCCAAAAGAGATTTCTAAATCAACATATCCTATGTTAGTGGAGTTAGGTCATTCCATAACATAGCCTTTTACCCCCTTTTGCATGATTAGTAGTTCAACTAGGAAGGGTCATTTAGTGTAAAGCTAACATAGACAAATGACATAATTTGAAAGTACACCCCAAATTTTTAATAAAAATGAACTTAACCCAACAATTCCTTAATGTCATTAAGATTCTAGGCATTGACATTCAGTTCACTCAATGGATCAGCTATCTCAATAATCCTAATTCTTATTTTTATTTCCAAAAGGAAGGAAACCTCATTAGAGAATTCCCTAACTACACACCCCAGCCATCTCATGCTACCATTTTTTCAACCCACCTCTCCAACCCCTTGTTAGTTGATGTTGTTAAGAATTATTCCTCCTCACACTCTCAATAATCCCTCTCTTTGATTCACTCCCATTTTGTGACTCTGCATAACCCTAAATCCCCTTCCCCTTCCACCCTTATACTTGGTAATTCTTCCTTTAAAGAGGCCCTTCAATCTAAGAAAAGTATTCCCCCAAAAAAGAAAATAATTAGCCCCCTTCTATTGCTAACATGTAGCCCCCTATTGTGCATCCTCAACCCTCATTAACCTTGAGAAACCCACCAACTATAGCCATGCGATCTCATCCTCCAAGCCAAGTATCCCTTTGAGAATCACTCCTTCAAGCCCTATGAAACCACATTCTTAGTATAATTTTAGAGAGAAACCTTCTATTAACTACCTTCTTGACCCTCATGCTCTATTTTCATCTAATCAATTTAATACTCTCCTCATAGAAGAGGAAATCTTTGACTCTTAATGAATTTTTTCATACCCATCTTGATGTGTTTGTAGCTATTAATTGGAAAGAGGCCCAATTTTTCCAAACTAACCACCCTAAGGGTTGTAGGCACCATGGCTAGCTAAGTCAATTGTTGATTTTAGAAAACACTAATAAATGTTGTGTTTGGATTATCACCCTCATCCAAGGCATTCTTCTTGGATTTTGGTCCATTTATGCCCCCAACTCTTCTCCAAAAAGAGAATTTATGGGAATTCTTACTTACTCATTTACCTACTAGTAATTGGGTTCTTGGGGAATATTTCAACATGGTGGAACATTTTACTGATCATAGTTGTTATAGCCACCCATGACTTCCATAATTTGAGTTTGAAGCTCAAAAACTTGGTCAAAATTTTTTAGGCATGTGCAAGATCTTATCATGGGTAAAATGGACTCTCATAGGCCCCATTGGTTCACATGAACCAACTATCATGAAGGTTTTTATTGAAATATGTGTCACTTGAGAAAGTTTTATATTCCACCCAAATTGTTGGTCCTCCCTTCCTCTTTGTGACACTTCACCCATATTGATTTGGATGTCAATATTTTAGACCAGGTCTCTACATATTCACCATGCCTTATCCCTTGATGAAATATTCAAACCACATCTCCCCTCTTTAAAATTAGGAATACATTGATGGAATTCTATTTATTAGGAAAATTGAACCTAAACCTCAAAATGATAGATGGATTTTCTCATGGAAAAGAACAATCACATGATATACTCTTTTCCTACAAGAATTTAAAAGGAGAGCTATGACTAAGCGTCAAAGAAATAATAAATACCTTAAATAAAACTTATTCAAGAAAAGAAACACTTGGATAGTAATCCACATAGCATCCATCTACAATAATCAATTACTCATATTGAAAAATTTCTCTACAAATTAGTTTCTTATAAGGGAAAATATTCTCAATTGAGGGCTTGTTTGCAATGGTTGAAAGATGGTGATAAGAGTGCCAAGTTTTTCTTCCAATTCCTTTAACATAAACATAAAGATGAAAATCTTATGTTATTGAATATGACGAGGCTCCTCATAGACTAGCCAAAATATGATCATGAAAATATTTTGTGAAAATTATAGATAATTATTTACTAATGATTCAAATAACGACCCCTTAGTTCCTATTTTAGATCTTGACAACTCAACTAACTGTGTTCCTTGGAAAATTAAAAATGACTACAACAACTTTCTTGATCACTATCTCTCCTTGAATGAGATTGGGGAGGCTATGTATAATTTGGCTTTGTAGAAGAGCCTAGCTTTCAATGGCCTTCCTATTGAGTTCTACCATATGCTTTGGCCTCATATCGAAGAGGATTATACATCATTTATCTTGAGGGCATTGAAACAAGGTCTCTAAGAGCTATTATTAACTAGGTACTTATAAATCTTATTCCCAAAAGAAAAGAAGAAAAATTTATGAATAAATTACACCCCATTACCTTCTCAACACATCTTATAGGATCATAGTTAAAGCCTTAGCCAAAATAATCAAACCCATCACTTGAACGAATGCTAGACCTGATCAAGTTGGCTTTGTAGGATGAATATTTATTCTAGACAACTTGGTATTTGCATGGGAATACTTTGAATGGGAATAAAAAATAGCTCAAGATTCCTTGATACTCAAACTTGATTTTGATAAGGCTTATAACCATATAAGATGACCTCATTCATCTTTAAAATGCTTCAACGGTTGGGATTCATTCCTAAATTTTGTACACATGTTCAAATGTTATTCATGTATATGAATACAAAGTTGTCTATTCATTGAGCCCTCTCCCCACAATTTGCCCCTCCAAATAGATATTGGACATCAAGGCTTCCCTCTTGATGCATTCCTTTACATCCTCACAATGGATGCTCTAGGATATCTCTTTCACAATTCTCGATCAAATTTTCTCATCCATGGCATCTCTCTCCCTAGTAAAATTATAACTTTTAACTCCCACTTTATTGACAACAACATGATTTTCATTCAAAATAAATCAAAAGATTCCAATAATACGCTTGATATCCTTGATTATTTTTGTGTTGATTAAGCTTCAAGCTAGCTATGCATAAAACTGACTTCTAAATGACACATCCCAACTCTTATCCATTATGGATTTTTAAAAAGAGGAAAGAGATTATACATGGATTCATTACTAGATACTTTGGCATTCCTTTCAGAATAGGAGTATCCTTGAAATATATGTGGAGGTGGTTTTTAAACAAATTCAAATCCAAATTGTTGGTCTAGACAAACCAATATCTATCCATGGCCCAGGGCGTATATAAGTGGCTAATAAAATTCTCTTAGTTAGTCATGCACTTGCTATAACCAACTAACTCAGCTCATTCATAATTTTATTTTGTCCAAATGAGGAAATAGAAAAAGGAATTCTTGACACTTATTGGTCTCAATGTATCCTCTCAAAGGAGAAGGGTGGCTTGGATATCATTAATCCTTACATGCAAGGGATTTTCCTATAAGCCAAATGGATTAGGAGAGATTTGGAAGGGAAAGATCCATGAATTTTTTTGATTTAACATCATATACAAAGAACTACTATAAGCAAATCATGGAGCATAGTTTAATGAAATGATAAGCTTCTTTTAGCTAAACCAATTGGAATAAACTCAACCTTTGAATCTAGAAATCCAAAACTGACTTTCAATCCCAACTCATCTCTTGAAAACTTATACATGCCAAACTCCCAATGGAAATCCACCCTAAATTCCCCCATCCCCTTCTTTCTTGTCCCTTCTATGGTAAGAGTGAATATTTCAAACACAGTTTTTGATTCTATCCTCATGTTAAGCTATTATGGGTTGTCTTATGGTGACCATACCTACCCTCTTCCATTTTCCTTGGTCTTGGATAATCGCTCTCCTTGGATCCTCTATTACTCACAACATGCTATCTAACCTTGTCAGCTTATCATAATAAAAAAACATTTGGAAGTTTTGATGCTAAGCTACCTTATCTTTGTTTCTTTTCTCTAGAGATTGAAATTCAAACTATTTGCTCCAACCCTCATATTCAAATGGCAAGCATAGCTTCCTCTCTAAAATATTAGTGCATTCTTAATGAATAAATTAGTGTTCGGGTTAAATGTCCTCTTTCTCAACTTCAAGAAAAGATCTTGTCTTCCACATCACACTTTTGCTTGGATCCTACTCTCCATACCTTTGCAACAATAGATGTTATTACTAAATAATGCACAGCTTGGTATGAGAGACATGTATCAAGTGTAGTTCACCGTTGTTGCTCTAATAGAATTTGCACAGATTTTATACTTGATTTAATGTACTTGAAATTTATTTTGAATAGATGTAAAAAGATTTGTTTGTTTGTCTATATTACCTTCTATATTATAAGTAGTGTCTCAATTAACAATATTTAAATAATTATTATTGTAATATGTTCCTTACTTTATTCAATAGAATATATTGATGTCATTGTTGTCTATATAACTTTCCACGTATGGCCCTCAAATGTACATTTAGAATGTTAGATAGACAATACTATCATCCCTTCATGGTAGTTATGAAGGGCTGCCCTCTCTTCTAGCTATTCTAGAGGTAGGGCCGGCCGAATCAAAAGTAACTCTAGGGAGAAATATTCAAGGTACGGGTAGTCACACGGGACTTCGGTTTTTGATCCAGTCAATCCAATCGGCTAATCGAAACAAATAAGGTATCTCCCGCAGTGGGCATCGACTCGGTCCCCACATCTGACCAGAATGCTATTTGGGTTGCGTGAGGACAGCGATGAAGCATCCAGGTGGATGATATCAACGTTTATACTATGGCATAGAGACCGGATGAAGCATCCTATTTCAATACCAGTCTGGAGATGGGGTCCTTTGTTTCTTTAATGGCCGCCAAGGAAACGCCACTAGGGAGGGACTGTGCCGCTACAGTTCATTTTCTAAACGTGCATCTTGTACGTGAAATTGTTTATATGTTTTTACTTTTGGCTTGTGGGTATCCATAGTTGATTATACTCCATGATTAATGCGCAGAATCTGGGCTTTAAAAGGCAGTCAAAATTGTTTCGATTCATTCAGCCGCACAACGACAATAGATTCTAATCACGGATACATGCCGACAAAAAGTTGCGTCTATCTTTTTTGTTTCCTTAAAACACGAATCTCCTGCAGAAATGGCTACTTGACTGAAGGTGTATATAAACACAATTTTTGAGAGTATAAAAATTTTAAATTTTAAATTTTAAGCTTATGGTGTTTAGTTGGCAATCAAAGGTACACAAATACATACATTGTCATGAACGTAAACAATGGTTTTTAAATGAAGCATGTAAAAAATGATAACCTTGAATTTCAAACATTTGTTAGAATTGGAAAATCACTAAGGAAATGTGGCCACACACAAATTAGAAAAGAAACATTCACGCACACACACACATTTGTTTGAATATATAATGAAAATGTAAATTGATGTGTTCACTTCAATTGTAAGTGAAACATCACAAATATATACACAGTTTCATAAATTTGTAAAGGGAGTTTTTAAGAATTAACCTGTAAGGAAAAGAGACCCTCATTTTAGAACTTTTAAATATATACAGTTTCATGAATAGAACTATTAAACAAACACTTCATGAATAAAACTTTCAAATAAGGGTGTACCAATCTGAAGATGCGTCGATATTTGAGGAATGTGTAAAGGAGTCATGCCAATGCTCTATAATATGCAGATGATATTAGCAGTTACTTTTCCTCTTATAAATCATTCAAATTTGATAATTGAATGTATTGATTTTGGTTGTTGAGTTTCAAATTTGAATTGGTTTGGGGATGATTTGATCATTTGAATTTGTAGTTGTCATTTATATATGATTTGTATGTTGAAATGACTGAATTATGTATTATATTTGGTTTGATGCTTATAGGAGAGCCTTACACCATTTATTGTTTGTACATGTACCTATATTAAATGGAGTTAATATGTACATGTGAGAGAAAGTGTGAGAAATTGTGTATTTGATATAAAATTGATAGGAGTTTCTCATTATGACGAATCAAGCACTAATAAGTGTTCATATAGATGTGTGAATATAACATATATTGAGTTTTGCACCCTATGCAAGTGGGGATAATTATAAACATAAAAGATTTTTAAAAATTGTAAAAGTAGACATTTAAGAGTAACGTGTCTTATAAGAGTTAATTACATTCATTGATCAACTACACATTCACATATGAACATATATTGATGCATTTGCAAAATTTTATTAGACTTTTTAACAAAAATTAGTGGTCAAAATTAGAAGGTAAGATGATCTAGGAGTGAAGGCTATTAGAACATGGGTGGCTATTGGAACATGCGCGGCCCCTTCCCCCTAACCTACTTTTTGAAAATGACTAGTGGGTAAACTGTGGCGTTATAAGAGATCGATTCTGGGTCAGGAACTGTGTGTGGCTTTAAGAATACGCAACTTGCTTTCCTAATTTGTGTGGAGTCTCTTATTTCTGCTCAAATTTTTCATTCCCAGCTTCTGTAATTGAGTCCGTCATTAATGGGGAAGCCTCATGTGGCCATCTTCCCGCTCAGCGGAGCCATGGGTCATTTGCTTCCATTAATTGAGTTTGTAAAGCGGCTGTGCACTTCTCATGGCGTGTCCGTCACCGTCATCATCAGCAAGTGGCTTTGGACTTCTCAGCAACCCGCAGTGCTTGAACGATTGGCCTCTTCCGCTCTAGACATCCAGTTCAGAGAGATCCCTGAAGTCACCGTCGATGAAGATGAGGAAGACATGAAAATTGAAACTCTCATATCAAAGTTCGTGCTGAAAGCGAAGCCACACATTGAAGACACTCTGCAATCCCTGCTTTCGTCTTCGCCCATCTCTGCCTTTGTCACAGATTTGTTCTGTACTGACCTGCTCGACGTTGGCGCCAAGCTGAACTTGCCAACTTATTTATTTGTTCCGTGCTCGGCGTCTGCTGTTTGTTTGATGATGCATATCCAAACAATCATCTCAGAGATTGAGGTGTCGTTTAAAGACGCCGATTTTGATGTGGAGGTACCGGGGCTTCCGCCGATTCCTACCAGGGATCTGCCCACTCCCATTCAGGACAGGTCGAATTCTGCGTTTAAATGGTTTGTCCATCATGGCTCCCGCTTCAAGAAAGCATCAGGGATTCTCATTAACACATTCGCTGAGCTAGAGGAGGAGCCCATCAAAGCCCTTAGCACCCCTGCAATACCCTCCATCTATCCAATAGGTCCCTTGATGCTCACAGAATCAGATACCCCTGACGAGTCCAGGTGCTTGAAATGGTTGGATGACCAGCCTCCCTCGTCCGTTCTGTTTGTGTCCTTCGGTAGCTTAGGAATTTTGTCCAGGGAGAAAATTACAGATCTGGCAATTGGACTCGAAGCCGCCGGCTCGTGGGTGCCGGGCAAGGGGCACAACTTCTCCTCGAGAGTGACATTTCCACGAGGTTTTCGTGAGTCTAATCCTGGGACCGTGGATCGGTGGTTCTTAATTGCCCTCGGGCAAATTTTCACCCTGGCCAGAGGCTTCCTTTTCCCATTGTGGGTGGAATTTACGTTGGAGAGCTGCAACGCCATGGAAAGTCCAACAGATCGGCTACTCTCGCTTGTCAATCGTATTACAAATACCTTCAATCTACTACCAGACCGATGGCGATGAATGCATTTTGTTTTAGGAGTGATTGCTTCTATTAAATGCTGAGTGCTGCGGTATCCTAAACCATCATTAATAAAAGCATCGCCTCTCGCCAAATGATGCACTAATTAGAGTTGAGAAATCAGGTAGCATACATGAGTTTTAGATCAAGTTTTCAGAGAGTTTCCAAAACGTCAAACATAGAATGATCATGGTTATAAAGTTAATTTAAAGTTAGTTTCACCATGCTCTCCAAATTATTCCAGCGATCTCCTTTGGCGAGACTAACTCCAAATTGTTGTCTCAAATCTCCACTTAAGTTGTATTTTTAATGGAAGACAGGATATTATATCTCCTCGTAATTTTTGGTGTCTTCTTATTAAAACGATTTGTTTTTTTAACCCGCTTACATAATTCATGGTCTAGATGTATGTTCTTTTATAATATTGTATTAAAAACGTAGTCGTCCTCAGATTTAGCTTTTAATTTTAATTTTATTTTTTATAGCTATATTTTTTATTACTTTTGAAACTTAAAAAAAAAAAAAAAAATGATACTAGTAATTAAATACAACTTAAGATTTAATTTTCATGTCGATAAATAGTACACGTAACATTTCGTAAATTTATTTTGATCTGGCGTAAACAATGCAATCAACAATAAAAGCATAATGTTTTAATAATATGTTTTACATTCATATTTATCATTTTGGTTAGCCTTTTATTTTATTTTTTTAAGAGTTGAATGCCAATTTTAGCTTTTGTTTTGAAGAAGCATTTATGAGATGGTCCTCTTTAATCATACTAAATTCTACTATTCATTCTCTTATTTGTAAGGTTGGGTGATACTGAGCTTCTCTATCATTACAAGTATATACTCTCCAACTTATCAACCTTTCCTTCTACACTAGAAAATTTTGAAACATCATATTTTAATTTCTTAAAAAATATAAAATTGTCACTTCTGATAGAGAGACCAAAATAAAATCAGGTCATAATCAATGGCAAAATCATGATATACACAAAGCTACTAAAACCATCAAATTAGGTTTTCTACTTTAGTTTGGATCTTGCAACCATGTTTGAAGTCTTCTCCAAGATGCTCTTACCATCTTGGACCTCCATATCACTCTAAACTATTATGAACTTTTTGGTTCTAAATTTTTTTTGACAATTTTCTCAATTGAAGTGGATCTCCTTAATTCCAATGGGTCAACATTTCTAATCTACTTTATAAATTGCTATGTCTACTTGATTGTGTGGTGCTTGAAAGCATTACTAGGACTTGTTATCAAGTTGAAGGATTTAAAGCTTGTCTAAATTGATGTAGAGTCAAGTGTGTTAATTCAATGATATCTAATTAGGATTAGAGACATGTCAAATATAATGCAAATGTTTATGTACGTCTATTTGTATGTACATACATGTTGAAGCAATGACTTCTCTATATAATAAAATGATAATTGCATATCCTAATAGATGGATCAAAAAATGACCTATGGATTTGTTCTTTTATACAACACCATAGCATTCAAATTTGAATAGTTTTCAATTGAATTGGTAGATAACCACTAGTTAGAATAAATTTTAATCCATTTCATGACTAAATTTGATTTTGAAGATTGGAAATCAAGACTACCCTGATAATCTTAATACACAACCAATGCCACCCAAATAATCTTGTCCTCAAATTAAAAAAAAATATATATATATATATATATATATATATATATATATATATATATATATATATATATATATATATATATATATATATATATATATATTAAGTCCAAAATGACAAAAAACTTAAATTAAAAATAAATTCTAATCCTTAAGTCACTCAACTCATATACAAAAATTCTATGAAAATAAAACACTAAAAATAAAAATAGAAAAAAATAAAATATAGTGAAAATACACTTTTCACTCTACATTAATGCATACAATCCTCTAAACTAATCTATATTTCACGATATAGATTAAACCTGTCCTAAAGCTTTGGGGAAAAAAATCTAACTTCTTAATTATCAAATAAAATTAACTTGTTGTCTCTATGATGCATGTAAAGAAATTTAAGCACTTGTATTTCTCTTAAATATAATTAAGAGGCATTGTTCAAAATAATTTTTAACAATTGTAGTCTTTTAGGTATAAGTTTGTTTAGGTGCAATTTTTTTTTACCTTCACAAGTAGTGCATATTAGCAAAATAGAGAGATAGGAACTTGGGTATTTTTTAATCATTAAAGGATTAGTGAATAATATGTGAGATTCATGTATTAAAGAGTGTTTTACTAATTATTGGCAAGTGTTATAAATATTTCAAAATTTAATTTATGAATTTTAAGAATAGAAGTTGAATAGCAGTGACAAAATTTTAAATGTGATAGAAATTGAATATAGTAAGTGTAACATGTATTCTCACTTATCAAACTATACAATTGAATTAGGAATGTTGTTCACTCTCTATTTAAATACAATTCAAAAAATCACTCTATCTTTTAAGTGTACTAAAATAGAGGGCCAAGGGTGAGGGCAACTAGAGTCAACACTTGACTAATTTTAGGCTTGAGGTTGAGGGGGAATTCTAGTTGATGCAATAGTCCCAATAATGTCTATCCAACACAAAAGTTGTAATTTGACCTATTTAGATCAATTAATTAACATTCAAAATATATTAAATTTTGAGGTAGCCAACTAGAATGTCGAAAGACAATTGAGAAGCTTGCAAACCATTTTCTCATATATGATTAAAATCCTAACTTCAATCTATAATTGTATTCTTATATTTGATGGCAAGGTCCAAGGAAATACATGTGTTCAAGATTGCTTCGGTTGGGTCCCAATCATCACTAAAGTCACATGCAATTGCAATGAAAAAAGGCAAGGGAAAAAGGATGATGGAAGATCCCAGGGTGATTTCCTAGTAAGAGATTGCTCATGTTGATCACAACCTCCTTTGATTTTTAATCTAGCAACACGATGTAAAATCTTTGGATTCTCTTTATTGATGAATTTGAGACATCTAGCCCTAATCTACCCAATAGTCAACATGCTTTTCCCAAATTTTTTAAAGCTAATATTTATCAACCCTCCTAGCCATGTAACCCATTTGAAGGTAAAGACAATCTTGTTCAAATTTCCAAATGACATTGTTGAGGTTATACAATATTATTTAGCAAGATTAATTTATTTTTCCTTAAAGGTGTTCTATGTGAGCAAGATTTTTTAAATAGACTCATACAAACTAGGAGAAGAGGGAAAGATAATGCAAATCATTCATTGGTTTAGAAGTAAGAGATAAACATATTCCTTTACCTTCCTTCATGGACCTAGATCATGCTATAGCCAATCTCCATTATAGTTCTTAAATAAGTCGGCTAGACATGCTTAACTTTAGGCTTGAATATTGTTTTTCAATCTTTTCAAAAGAGATTTCTAAATCAATATGTCTCATAGTTAGTGGAGTTAGGTCATTCCATAACATAGCCTTTTACCCCCTTTGCATGATTAGTAGTTCAACTAGAAGGGTCATTTAGTGTAAAGCTTAACATAGACAAATGACATAATTTGAAAGTAATAATCAAATTTTTAATAAAAATGAACTTAACCCAACAATTCCTTAATGTCATTAAGATTCTAGGCATTGACATTCAGTTCACTCAATGGATAAGCTATCTCAATAATCCTAATTCTTATTTTTATTTCCAAAAGGAAGGAAACCTCATTAGAGAATTCCCTAACTACACACCCCAGCCATCTCATGCTACCATTTTTTCAACCCACCTCTCCAACCCCTTGTTAGTTGATGTTGTTAAGAATTATTCCTCCTCACACTCTCAATAATCCCTCTCTTTGATTCACTCCCATTTTGTGACTCTGCATAACCCTAAATCCCCTTCCCCTTCCACCCTTATACTTGGTAATTCTTCCTTTAAAGAGGCCCTTCAATCTAAGAAAAGTATTCCCCCAAAAAAGAAAATAATTAGCCCCCTTCTATTGCTAACATGTAGCCCCCTATTGTGCATCCTCAACTCTCATTAACCTTGAGAAACCCACCAACTATAGCCATGCGATCTCATCCTCCAAGCCAAGTATCCCTTTGAGAATCACTCCTTCAAGCCCTATGAAACCACATTCTTAGTATAATTTTAGAGAGAAACCTTCTATTAAC
>VDFB02077012.1:0-42636 GCA_007258455.2 Sequoia sempervirens | reverse complement strand
ATTGATGCCACATATCAAAAACAAGTACTCCCAACATCCTCCATACTTTTCCTCCAAAATTGTAAACTCTTTAATCACTTTTACAATTCCTTAAATATCAACATTAACCTCTTCCTCTATTAGTGTAATTAATTAATTCATTATTACACTAGCATAAGTTAACTTAAGTCTTGCATTTACTTAATTAAGTCCTAACTTGCATTATTAGATAAATCATAAATAAATGGGATAATATTCCCTTCCTTGTTTGGTGGGATAAAATTTCTTGTAGAAGATGAGTTGTCCTTCTAAAACTTATCTCAACATTTAATAATCATCTAGATAGGGTTCACATATTGTCACATGTTGTTAGATCAAGACACATGGCAACATCTCATGCATTTTAGGTTTTCACTCTTGCCTATATAATCAGGCATCTTGTACATTTGTAATCATGTCATATTCAATTTGACATCCTTGCATCTTAATGATAGCATGATTTTTCTGCCATTTCTCTCTTGTGGAAGTTTTTGTCTTGCAGGTGATTCTGGGGGGTTTGAGGAGTTCACCTAAAATCCTACATGGTAGCAGAGCTTCAGTGCTGCAGACTTCTTCTCAAATATGAGAGATCATTTTTTGGCATGAAAGTCTTGTTGGATGCAAGCAGTGGTTTTTCATTTTTGCTTCAGAAATCCAGCTTCCACATAGTTCTAGGACAAACAATTTCTAGGTTTTGTAGACAGGGTCAAAATTTGAACTGGGTATCTTTTATATTTTTGATATCTTGTACGGATCTAGAGAAAATCACTGAACAAAAATCGGCGCGCGTCATTTTTCTCCAGCTGAAGGTTTTTAAAAAAATTATTTTTTTATTTTCTGCTTGCTGGATCAAAAAAATATTTCTGGGTTTTGTTCTTAGCTTCAAAATATTTCTAGGTTTATGTTTTTGTCCACTTATTATGAATAGATTTCGCAGAAATCAAATCAAAATATATTTTTTTGGCTAGAAAACCTATTTCTTACAGGCTAAATTCAATTTTTTTGAAAAAATCATAACTTTTAGCTATGGTATTGAAAATTGACAATCAAGATATCATCAGAAAGCTGGTTCCGACCTCTACATAGATCTGAGGTCCTTTTAATCATGGAGGCAGATGTGAACATTGGTTTGTGCATGCACTCGGTTTGCATTTTCTCGTTTGCATATGATGCTTTGGTTTTGGCTGTTCTTCATGTATTTCCAACTTGTGTCTTTTTATGACATTATGATTATCTTCTGTAAGCAATCTTTTATGTAAACACATTGAGATAAAGTGTCACACTATTGTACATATTTTTTGGGGATTTTGCACATAAGGTTGTGCCATATTTTGTACTCGCACTGTATTATAAAGTGTCATGGGGGGGTTGTGTAGTGCCTTTGTTTTTGCCATCACACCTTTGTTCGGTGAGTGTCCCTCCACGACGACAGTGGATCCATATGATTCCAGCCTCATGCATGTGTGCTTTGTTTTGCACACCACTTTTTTCAGTTGCAGGTGTTTTCTTGTGCACTATAGGGTGTTACACTACATTTCAGTGGATATGTTAGGCTCTCCTAGTTAACATTATGGGGGGTATTATATTGTTTGTGCTAATGCTTCCTTGGTTTCACCTTGGAAGGAATCTTCCATTCTTAGTTGGTCAGTGTTTTTTTAGACTGTTGGTACTTGTTCCATCTGTATCTTCGTTCTAGGTGTTTTCCTTTGTTTGCCATCTAATTCGAGTAGTGTCGTTTGGGGCACTCATGCAGATTGTTGTCTTCTTGATCCTGATCATCCTATCTTCAGAGGAGGTTCTTCAACACCATAGCAGTCATGTCTTGATAGTTGTTTATAGCTTCTTCCTACTTCAGTGATGTTCTTCATATCTTTCATCTCTTTTTGGAGTAGAGTTTTTCCCATGAGGTTTTCTCTATTTCTCCACTTTATAGAGATTTGGTTGTATTCGGGTACCTAACATGGCCTCGTAGCTGGGACCCATCATCTTCTTGCATAATCATTGCATTTTTCTCCCTAAGTTGAACTTATGGGGGGGTGTTAATGTAATTAATTAATTAATTATTACACTAGCATAAATTAACTTAGGTCTTGCATTTAATTAATTAAGTCCTAGGTTGCATTATTAGATAAATCATAAATAAATGGGATAATATTCCCTTCCTTGTTTGGTGGGATACAATTTCTTCTAGAAGATGAGTTGTCCTTCTAGAACTTATCTCAACATTTAATACCATAAGCCTAAAAAATTCTCACTCACTTTCTCCTAGACAAACATAACCTCTTTTTCATCACATAATGCCAACACTAATCCCAAAGCATCATAATCCTCTCGGTTCACAAACATTATTTTAGCACCATTTACTACATCATACACTTTACTAGAGATAAACATCAATTCCTTTCAATTATAGAATTCATATTTACTTCCATCATTCATAATAATACACTCACAAAGAAACTTTCATTCATCTCATGAAATAACATTGTACCCAAGTTATAACATTTCCATTCGTAGGGGAGAGTACACTTAACATAGTCACACATCATATATACCTGCCAAAATGTATTTTCTTTCAACACAACACATTACCATTTATCTACATAATAGGTTCAATAAAAATTAAGAAGAATCGTCAATCAATCACACACCACAACACATCAATTTTGGATTAATTCAAGATTTTATTAAATGAACATACATCATCACATTTTCTCCTAAGGTAAAACATTTATTTGATCAAACAAGGCCTTTACACACCATCCAGATACAATACTTTTATAAAATCAAAATATTTAAATTTCTACTTCAAGAAAATACATAAGAGATTGTCTTAACCCATACACCTAATCACACTCATATAATGCAACATTCTTACCACACTTCTAACACTCTACGAATTTCAAATCAATAATATTTTTCCCTATATACTGATGCAAATAATATTTCATCAACTTCACCTATGAATTTATACTTATGAAAATAGTTTTGAAAAATAAGATTTATTCCTAAACTTATCATGCGCAACATTCATCTCATAAAACTTAAAATTAACTAGCATATATAAGCATTCAATAACCAATGCACTCTGAGAGCATTTCCTTTACACTTATGCATCTAGGAACACAAGGAGACAAAATAAGTGATTTATTTGCAAGGCACACACAAAATAAATTTGGTTAAATTAGTTTTCAAAATTCACCCTCAACAATATTTCATACATGTTACTTGATTAAGTCACTCACTTACACCAACCGTAAAGGAACCATCATAATTCTTTTAACAAATCACTACTTGGCAGTATGATTACACTATATTACTTATATAATATAATTCAATAAAAATACATGCAATCTAAATCTAGGATAACACTAAAGTCATTCTTTTATCCATTTCTACTTCTAACCTTCATTACTCATTATGAATTTTCAGCACATATACTTAAAATCACATAGAATGCAACCAACACCCACATACATCAAAAGAGGTAGAATGACAGAAAGGAATACACATAGTAGCAAGTCAACAACATACACTCAAAGAGAAGATGCTCGAAGATAAGAAATTATAACTAACTCCAAGTTCACCTTGACCTCACACAGACTTGAAGCTAAGGGGCACACAAGAGAATGCTAAACATGGCTGTCACCCTCAACAAGCTAAGACTCAACATACTCATCTACACTTGGATGACACAAGGGGTAGAACAATATCCATTCTGACACAACGACTCACCACAACAGAACGTGGTAGCAACATTAACCAAAGATCCCAGTGTTGCAACCTTGGCTTTGATACCAAGTTGTAATGCCCCACCGCACAAACCCCAAAGGAAAAAAACTAAGGCACAATTTTTATTTATTTATATAATATATAATATATGCATATTAAATTCCATTGAATGGGATTCAATTACATGAATACAAGTTAATCACCTAAGTCCTTTGGGGTACACGAGGTAACATTACAAAATCTAACCCATAACAAAAAGATAAATGAAATTCCAAAATGCATTAGTTAAATCCACTCATCCATCAAACTATAACATTGAAGCATACACAAGAGATAGACCATTATGAACAAGATCAACTCTTCTTAATAGCCATACACATATATATACAACATGCTTATAAGATGATAACCGCTATCTTTTACGTCATGATTACAAAGATACATTTATACATTACATCTAGTTCCAGTACAATACGTAGATCAGATACATGAGTTTACATCATAAACTTCCCAACACATGTGGGAGTAATACATCAATACATGAGTATAACTGAAATACATAGTGAACATCTGGCTAAAAGAAGATCTCTGGCTCATGCTCCATCTGGAAAGCATTGCACTGAACGAACGCTAGTGGGGAACCCAACTGGGTGCGTAACACGTTCCACCCAACCACGTGGGTTTTAGAAATACCCACCCCCCATGCTAGGAGATGACAAGGAAGAATCCTTGACCAAGGATATCCAATAGACAAAAACAAGACTCAACTCCAAACAAGAGTGACATGGAAATACATAGACAAACACAACACCTATAAATTCCAAAATCATAACATCAATAGATCACAAAACATAACATCAATAGACTACTCCCAGAGACTTGCGAAATCAACCAATCATAAAAGGGTGTACCAACACAGAGAAGTACTAAATCTCAAATGAAACACACGCAAGGCATAAACCATCCGCCACCATTCACATACATAGCTACACATTGAAACAGGTACAACCCATGCATATGAACCAAAACTACAATTACAATCAAAATTTTCCAAAACCAAATCAAATGATAAATTCATTATTCATCAACTGCCTTTTGCCTCTGGAAGTCTAAAAGTCAAAATAAATCTTAACGGGGTACTATAACATAATGGGTTCCCACATCGATAAAAGGCCAAAAGAATTGACACAAGGTAAATAAAAAGAAAATCCAACTTTAACAAGAAATCCATCAAACCATAAATCACAATTCAACTGAAAATGCCATGACGGTATTTCAACTCTATTTCTAAAACAAATACACTTATCTTGAGAAAATCAAATTTCCTAAATGCTAAAATTGCTTCTTTCTATTTGCAAACTAATAATGTGACTAATTCATTCCATTTATACTATGATATATATATATAGATATATCTATCTATCTATCTATATATTCTTTTCTTTTTAAAATAGAAATTATGAAGTAAAACTTGACTTTTAAAAATTAATAAATTACAGCCTATAATCATGCAGTGAGAACACAAAATCATCATTTATATTCATATATATATATATGTATCAAACATATATATATGTATAACCATTTATAAAATATAAAGAAGAATCCAATCATTTTAACTCTATTTAAATTCAGGAATACAAAATACAGTAGACATGTGTAATATATATAATTTTAACAAAATAAAATTTATAAAACAAAACAAAATTTATAAAACAAAATAAAATTTATAAAATAAAATCTAATGGAGGCTACCCTTAAGGCAGCGCCCTCAACAAGGAGGCTACGAGCTTGGGTGGCTGCGCACAATAGTCCTGGTGACTGTTGCGCACAAGAGTCACTCAGACTGCTATGTGCAGCCCTTAGCTACTACGCAGCCCCAAGGCATAAACAATAAATCACATGGGATCTGGGGGTGTAGCCAAATCCATCCCTCCCCTGTTGCATATCCTTCATCTCAATGCCGATAGAGCTAAAACATGTAACGATTTAAATGTTTATATATATATATATATATATTCCAGAAGAAAAACAATGTTTTTCTGAAATAAAATATAGGTATACAGACTACAATTTTTGTAACTACCAATAATATTTTTCTTTATCAAACGCCCAATTTTTCCAGCATAAAATAAAATGGGTGAGGAGAGAAATTTTATTCTAAATCCCCAATCAAAATTTTACAGGGAAATATATAGAACAAAAGTTGATTTAATAGACAAGTTGAGAGATCAATAAAATAAAGAGAAACCTGGAGTCCTACGCTTCAGACGAATTGACGAAGCTCCTCTCTTGTTTTTTTTTTCCACACGGCTCTTCGTGAACCTCTTCTTCTTTCCACATAGCTTCTTCACCATTTTACTACAAACTAGTTTCCTGTATGAAATGGGATTTTTCTACAGAGAAAATAAAAGAGACTCCAAGATTTCTACAACAGAGTTTTATTCAAGCTTATGTAGAAATTATTCATTAAAGAAAACTCCTTCTTTTATTATTTAAAATAAAATACTCTCTTCTATTTTGGAAAACCCAAAAAAAATCAAAATAAAATAGCAATTTTCCATTCTCTCTCTAGTTTTCAAAAAAAGCTGAACATTCATTCGTTCGTTTTTTCTCTTGATTTTTTGTCTATTCTAAATGAAATCTTTAAATTTTAAACTTCTTTTTTATTAATTTAAACTCATAGTTGACACATTATTATTATTTAAATCTTTTATTCTATTATTTATCCCCAACTTACTAATTACATCAAATTACTAATTTAGATTTTCCCATTTTCCAAAATGACAATTTTAAAATTATAATTAATGTTATTTGCATAATTTATTTATTTATCTTTTATTTTAAATAAACAACATTTAATTTAGCAACTTTTAAAATTTAATGAAACTAAATTTAATTTTAAAACTCATAATTATCTCTTAATTTATTAATAAAACTCTTTATTTCTAATATTTATTTTAAACTTACTTGTTAACAATTAAATCACTAAATTAATACTTAATAATTAAATCATTTAATTATATTATTCTATTTTATAAAATGACTATTTACAATTATAAACAATAATATTTCCATAGTTTATTTATTTACTTGCCTTTAATTAAATAACCACACTTAATTTATCCATCCTAAGGAATTTAAATTTAATAATTAATTTAGCAATATTCTTCCAACTATTTATTAATATTCTACCAAAGAAACATCAAGCAAAGTCATCAACTAAAAATGACACATAAACCAAGATTAAAAATAAATGACCAACACAAAGTAATACTGAAATGAAGACGAGGTCATAGACGATCGACACTGCCAGACACAACAATGGGAATGACAGACTTGGACGGGGAAACTTCCTTGTCATCTCTGTTTCAACATCATGCCCATTGGGATTTTATAATGCTCGCCCTGCCTTGACAAAGCAGGTGGAATCAAGGCTTAGTTCCTGCAATCCCACAAAAGTACCATTAGAAGCTCTTGTCGCATCTTCCTCTTACGATTCCTTAGCCGGACTACACATCCCAATTGAGAACGGAGGGGCACTACATTGAAAATTTAAACTCTTCAATGTTGATCCCATATTTTACATTCCTCTTTAACCCACAAACCAATGATCATTTAATTTTGATAAATTGACAAGAGAAAGAAGTTACCTTCCAATAGGTTAGAGAAATAATCCATCATTTAAATTTTGGAAATTGATCAAACCACCCAAAAATTAAAATCATATTGTTTTTGGTGATGTTGATTGCGCATTCACTTGGACGCTCCTACATTAGACACGTTGAGTAAGAAATTTGTGAGCATGGGCTCACAAAGGTGGAGCTAAGTGATAGAAACACTCTCTAAGACTGCAACAATCTCCAGGGAACTCCATCCCTGACAAATTGACCTCCCCCACCAAAGGATCATCTTCTCTCCATGCCCTCCTCTAGCATGTCTTCACTGCTACTCTACCCTTGCAACCTCCATGCTGTGATTATACCTCGATCTTACAAAGATTCTACTTCATCTACTATAATCTATCACTCCCTCAACATTTTCTTTTGTGCATTCTGCTCTCAACTGTTCGGGACTCCACACACCTGCAACGATACTTTTGATCTTCTCTCATGCTTCCAACTTTGTGCTTTCTATCCCTCAACCACTTGGGACTCCACTCACTTGCAATGGTACTTTTGAGATCATCAATCACGCTTCCACTATCAATAGGTTTTTTCACAAGATGCCTCACGTTCAGTGATATGCTTGTGCCCCAAAAACTCTACTCACTCCCCTCTCCACCCAGAGGTCTTGGTGTGAACCGCCTCTCTCTCAGTGGCCTATTCAAACACTCAGAACCTCTCGCTCTGATACCAATTGATGGATATGAAAATAATACACTCTTAACCAACTCAACAAAACCTAGATTACACAAACTTAGAAAAAAAATTTACTCAAATTTGTCAATTACTTGTACGCCAAATTATCAATCAATTTACAATTGCTCATTTACATTTAATTTTGAAAACAACTCAAATAATCTTTATTCATACAGACTTCATGAAATACAAATTTCAGGTATTTGGATAGCTCCATTATCCTCCATGATGTAGAAGCACCCGGGAATTCTTAAATCAACGTCAAGTTTTTGATTTTAGTTGATTTTTTTTTCAATTTCAATTTTGGTGTGAGCATTTTGATATTTTGACATTTATTCATAATTTTCGGCCTATCTTTAAATTCTGATTTTCCAGTCAATTGTTTTTGCAATAGAAATTATATTTAAACTATCTGAATATCAAATTTAATGTGTTGGAATTTCATGGATAAATAAAAAATGAAAGAAAAATATGAGATGAAGTGCGACATGGAAGGTTGAGGGGTACCAAAATACAAGTGGAAATTAACACAAAGATGGGAAAGAAAAAAAGAATGAGGAGACCAAAATTGCACCATAAGCTGGGAGAGGAAAAGATGCACTTGAAAATGAAAGATGGAGAGGCAACGTGGGAAATAGCAATGGAAATTTTGACAAGAAAAAATGGCGTGAAGAGAGAATGAGGTGCAACTACAGGCATGCACATGGACGTGGAAATTGAAGATTCATCATAAATTTATTGTGGCTAGGGCATAAAATAATATATGAGGAAGTAAATTGCAGCACAAGAATTGGGAAAGAGAAGACAATAAGAAAATAAAGATAAATGATAATGTAGCCATAGGATAAACAAGGGTGTTCAAAGAAAGAGAATTTATCAGAGAAAAATAGAATTAATGCTAGTGAGTAGACTGATACAAGGAAGATGTATATAAATTTTTGCTGAGTATATATTCAAGGGTATGTGCAAGATCATCATGGAAAAAACATGCCCTTAAGTGGCGAATAATTTAGAAAAATTAGAGTTAGGAACTTGACGTAAAAATTTGAATAAGTTATCTATATTATTTCAAAATATGTAAGAATAGAATCTATAGCAAATTGAATGTAGTTTCCAAACTACTAGGTTTATTTAAAATATATATATATATATATATATATATATATATATATATATATATATATATATATATATATATATATATATATATAGAAAATTTGAAATTTCAATGCAAAGAGTACTTAAATTTCAGGAAAAAATAAGAAGTAGGTGTCCTGGAACCACCCTAACCACAATAAAATGATAATATTTTTTAACAATATTTTAGATATAAGTAGAGGACTCATTTCGGATGTGATGCATATTTTTTTGTAATTTTTTTTCAAGTAAATAATTAATTATGAATTTTTATTACAACTTTTAAAAAATATAAAAAATTGTATGTCGATCACCTTAACTTGGTCAAAACATCATGAAATTTATTTATTTTTAATCCTATAGTATGTGAAGTATAGAATGTGATGCATGTTTCAAATTCAAAAAATGTGATATCATTTGAAAGCTATAGATGTTTTCAATCAATCAATTAGGACTTTAGTCATAATTCAAATAGAAAATGAATAATAATTATTTATTAAATTTAAAGTAAAGCATAATTTATATTATTGGAAAGCTGAGAATCTCCTTTAAAAACCTTTTTCGTTTAATCAATTTGGGGTAAAAAGTTGTCAACCACATACCCTACACATACCCATCATATCACCAATTTTTGGCCCATCATGATCCTACACATACCCTCAAATAAAAACGTTTCCATTGCTAGAATTGCAGACTTGTAAATAAATTTTGATTTTCCATTTATACAATTGAGATTGAGATAGATTTGAGGAGTTTGTCAAATTGAAGATTGGTTATTTGTTTTCATTGCTAAAGATTGTAGATTTTGAAATTTGATTCTCAATAATAGAATTTGAATTTTCAATTAAATTTCTAGTGATTTTAAATGATGGAATGAGATTGGGAAATTGAATTTGTTTCTTATTTCATTTGTTTGACAAGACATTTGAAATTTTAAAGTGCATTAATTGGTATCAAAGCGGGGTTTGATCGTGTTGGTAAGTGAAGCAAAATTTTCCAAAGGAAGATAAATGATGTATAGAGGATGGGGTCACAGAGGTAGATGTAGAGTCATGGAGCCTGAGATTCCAAAAATAATAAAAAATTGCAAAGCGGAGGCAATTAGGGGCATCACTGCACGATTGGACGCTATGGAGATGGCTCAAAGGCGAGGAGTCCATGTAGAAGATATCAGTGAAGATGAAGACGAAGAACAAAATGTTGAAGGACAAGATGAAGTGAATCAGCCAATGCCTGATCTAGGAGAAGAAATATTTATTAAAGCCATCACAAGGATAAATTCTAAACCTTGATTCGATCTGCCAAATTATAAAGGAGGATTAAATGCGAAAGAATTGTTGGATTGGATTGTTGAGATGGAATTTTTTTTTTAGTATGATAGTATAAAAGAAGATCAAAGGGTGTTGCCACAATAGTCTGTCTCACTTTTGGGATGTGCTGATTTTTGCTTGAAATCACCATTTTTAGAAAAAACTAATGATTTTAGTCTTGAGAGGATCCATCTAAAGGGTTTTAATCGAAGAGGGATAGATAAGACCCCCTTAGATCAAACCCCCTTGGATATAACCCCTCTTGTATTAAATCATACCCGCAATGGAGTCTCCTTTACACCTATCAAAATGCTGGAAAAAAACCACTTTTTCTTTACCTTTTGAGGGATTAAATAACATCATTTAAAAATTATATTTTGCAAGATTGTAGCCCTCAAAACAAGCTTTCCAACAAGTATATTTTTGATATATTTTCATTTTATCATGTATTTAATTTTAAAGTTTTACTAAACATAGGTTTTTCTCCGAACATCAAGCTCTTTGTTGTGCAAAGGTGGAAAAATAGTAAACCATTGTAAAAAATTTGAACAAATACTCATTCCCTAGGTATTGATTTCCTTGTTTCACCCCAAAAAGAAAAATTGGATTTTGATATATACACAACAAGTTAGCTTGTATGACACACATGTATGTCCAAATTATAGTTACAGTGACTTCAAAAATTAATTTAAAATAAAATATTCAACAAAAAATTATGAAAAAATACCCCTTTTCTAGATATTGATGTTGAGAATCTGTATTTCAAAAATTAGAATTTAATCCTTTATAGAAAAAAAATTATGTTGTATGACACAAACGTTACTTTATGAAAATGTTGTTTTCTGTTTAAAAACAGTTATTAAAGGAGATGTTGAAAGATTCATTATTTATTTCAAAAAAAATGAAAAAAATATATTTAGAATCTACACACAAATTGCCACAAATCACTAGTTCACATCATCTTCATATTCTTAATGGTTTAGCTACTATATGTCTCAGAAGATGAATATTCAATTAAAAATATTGATGTAAATGTCCATCTTGGGCAAAAAGTGAGACATAGCATTGTGATTTCACCCCAAAACATCAAGTATGCATGTACACCAAGTTGAAGTGATGCAGAGGGACTCTCACCTCTCAAACTCACAACTCCCAATCACACAGGTAGATACTCTCTACCTATTAAAATCAAAACATTATGAAAACTACACCAAGACACAAGTCTATGTATTCAACTTTCTTGAACATTTTCATCAAAACTAATTACATAATTCAATGATTACAATTCTTGGCCTTCACTGGCCTCAAACTCCAAATGACCTTCAATCTGCTCTGTTCTTGATTCTTGAACAAAAACCTTCTCATCTTGTTCCACACCTCCTTCTCAGACTTACATGTTTTTTCCTCTTTCAATCTACATTCTTTACACCATATATAATTTTCCCTTGCCTTAATTCCAACACAACCTTCAACTTTTAGTTTTTTCTCCTTTAAGTGCTCTGTATTTAATTATGCAGCCCCATATCTGTTTCTTTTTTTTGTGCTGCCCCTTTCGACTCTCTTCTCTATGAGCCTCTTTGATCTTCACCGATGTTCCCTCTTTTTAGCTCACACACGGGCTCTCTCTCTTATGGCATCGCTTCCACTTTCTTTCACTGTCCCTTTACTTTCTTTTGTGACTTTTCAAAAATTTCATTGTTTTCCATGGGCATAGGTTGCCAACAAAACGTTTCTCTTTTATTTTTTAGATTGTTATCCCTGAAGGGGCATGAATTTCTGTATCTTCTCTTTTTGTGTTTTAATCAACATATTTTAAAACAAAAGACCAAGAGTCTCTTGCTGCTCCTTTGTATTCCATTGGCCTCTGAAGCAAGGCATTGACCCTTTGATTTCCACTTGCCTCAATTCAAATAAAGAATGCCTTCCCTTACCCACAACCTCTCTGTTTCTTTGATTTTTTCTGATTTCAAAACCAAAAGGCTTCTTCTTAATCCACATTTTATGTTTTGAAAGTGAAAAAAAAAACATGATTTAATCATCAAGTTCAAGATTTAATTCTTTGTTGAATTAATATGTCGTTTCCTTGACAAATGTGAATTCTATTGTTCAGTAATCCCATTTGACAATCATTGCAATTTATGTGATATCATTTCCTTGTCTATGCTTCTACGTTGCATAGGTGTCAACCAAGGTGGAAGCAAACATATATGAAAAAATTTAAAAGCTGTGATGAATGAGATAATTTTAACTTTGCATAGTAATGGATTAAATCAATCAACATTTTAAACTTTCCCTTTCATCCTTCATAATTGTCTGATTCATTATAGAGTGAGGTTGAAGTAGATTTGAAGAGATGACCACAAAAACCAAAGCCAAACCAAAATAAAAAAGAAATATTTTTTTGGGCGGTGCTGATTGCTCATTCACCCGTGTGCTCCTACACCAAACACATCGGGTAGAAAAATTGTGAGCATAGGATCACAATGGCGGAGTTGAGTAGTCGAACTACTCTTCTAGGTTCTAAACAACCTGCAACGAACTCCATCATTGTGAAATGTGCACAAGATCAAACCTTCTTCCTCTTCTTCCAAAACTTCTCCAAAACACATGCCATCCTCCTTCGACAACACTGCATCTTCTTCTTCTTTCCCCTCATGGAATCATGTCCACCACAACTCAACCTCCTCCACCAAATGCTTTCCATAATCCTCTCTTTCTCCTCCGTGGGTTCAAACCCAACTCTAACCATCCATGTCCACCGATACCCTACAACATCTTCAACCAAATCTACACACAACCACACAACATCTACTACATGCTCTTGTGCTCTATCCATCTCATCTTCTACTACCACATCTAAAAATGAAATAACTTCACAAATTTGATTTACCTCAACTTCGCTTGCAGATGCAACACCAAACTTCATTGTGACATCTTCTACCTCCTCATCAACTGCAACTTTTCTCTCTTGACTCTTTGCTGCACCAACGGACTTCATCATCCATTCTTCCTCAATCGCCAATAGTTGTGGGGAAAAATATTCTTCACCATGCTCCACTACTGCAACCTCTTCGCTGCTCACTTCCTTATTTTCTTTCTTTTTCTCCATGCCTTCTTCCTGACATGTCTTCACTGCAACTTCTTCATCAATAGGGGTTTCTCTTACTTCTTCCGCTTTCCATCTCAGGTTGTTATCATTATACTTCTTCTCCCTCCTCTTTACCACTTTCCTCTCACTCTTTCTAACACTCTTTTCCGCTTTTCCATAAACCATCTTTTCAATGCTTTACACAATTCATCCTCCAAATCATCCCAATACTGCTCCCAAAACAATATCCGCACGGGTCTCCTCATGACCCAACCCATCTTTTCCTGCTGCAATCTTCCACAACTCACATTCTCTACTTCCCTATGGTTTGTCCGTACAACAAACTCTCACCACTATCCTCTACCCAACAGGATTTTGGAAGATGCACCCTCATGATCTCTTCTACCCACTTCCTCTTAGTGGAAGAGATTTGCACACCTTCTACCCAACCTCGTCTCTATTGAAGGATAGTCAACATGATTCCCATGGAACCAATGGCCTCTCAAGGCTTCTTCACTCTTCACAAACTCCTCACCCACGGTCTTGGTGGATACTCTCCATGCTCAGGATTACCTGCTCTGATACCAATTGATGTAGAGGGACTCTCACCTCTCAAACTCACAACTCCCAATCACACAGGTAGATACTCTCTACCTATTGAATTCAAAACATTATGAAAACTACAACAAGACACAAGTCTATGTATTCAAATTTCTTGAACATTTTCATCAAAAATAATTATGTAATTCAATGATTACAATTCTTGGCCTTCATTGACCTCAAACTCCAAATGACCTTCAATATGCTCTGTACTTGATTCCTGAACAACGACCTTCTCATCTTGTTCCACACCTCCTTCTTAGACTTACATGCCCAATCCTCTTTCAATCTACATTCTTTACACCATATATACTTTTCCCTTGCCTTAATTCCAACACAACCTTCACCTTTTAGTTTCTACTCCTTTAAGTGCTTTGTATTTAATTATGCAGCCCCATATTTGTTTCTTTTTTTGTGCTTCCCCTTTCAACTCTCTTCTCTACGCGCCTCTCTAATCTTCACTTGTGTTCCCTCTTTTCAACTCACACATGAGCTCTCTCTCTTATGGCGTCGCTTCCACTCTCTTTGATAGTCCCTTTACTTTCTTTTGTGACTTTTCAAAAATTTCATTGTTTTCCATGGGCATAGGTTGCTAACAAAAAAAATATCTTTTCTTTTTCAGATTGTTATCCCTGAAGGGGTGCATCTTTCTACATCTTCTCTTTTTACATTTTAATAAACATCTTTAAAAACAAAATAACAAGAGTTTCTTGCTGCTCCTTTATATTCCATTGGTATCTGAAGTAAGGCATCGACCCTTTGAATTCCACTTGCCTTGATTCAAACAAAGAATTCCTTCCCTTACCCACAACCTCTTTGTTTCTTTGATTTTTTCTGATTTAAAAACCAAAAGGCTTCTTCTTAATTTGTACTTTCTATTTTGAAAGTGAAAAAAAACATGATTTAATCATTAGGTTCAAGATTTAATTCTTTGTTGAATTAATATGTTGTTGCCTTGACAAATGCCACTTTTATTGTTCAGTAATCCCATTCGACAATCATTGCAATTTATGAGATATCATTTCCTTGTCTATGCTTCTACATTGCATAGGTGTCGACCAAGGTAGAAGCAAACATATCTGATAAAATTTAAAAGTTTGAGATGAATGAGATAATTTTAAATTTGCACAGTAATGGATTAAATCAATCAACATTTTAAACTTTCCCTTTCATCCTTCATAATTTTCTGATTCATCATAGAGTGAGGTTTAAGTAGATATGAAGAGACAACCACAAAAACCAAAGCCAAATCAAAATAAACAAGATTTTTTTTTTGGGCGGTGTTGATTGCTCATTCACCAGTGTGCTCCTGCACCATGAAGGGATATGCTTCCTTATGGTTGGAACACCTGCAAACGGATAAACAATGAAGAGGGAAAGAGAAAGTTAAGTCATGGGATCGAATGTTGACAAAAGTTAAGTCTAAATTTCTGCCAGCCAATTATCAAATTAATTTGATAAAGAAACTTCATAATTTGAAGCAAAAGGAAAGTAGTGTTGAGGAGTATACTGAAGAGTTATACCAATTGATCATATGAGCCAATCATGTTGAAGAAGACATTGAGAAAGTTTCAAGATATTTAAATGGGTTGCATATATCTATTCAAGATGAGATAAGTTTGATGAATATGCATAGTGTGGAGGAGGCATATCAATATGCTTTAAAGGAAAAAGAGAAACTTAATAGACATAAACAAAATAACTCTCAAGGTAGAAGAATATTTTCATGTGAAGAAGAACAACCCAACAATGGTAGAGGTTACCAAAAAAAGCAAGAGGAGGCAAACATGTCTTATGCAAACACCCAAGAAGGCACGAAAAGAGGAGACTCTTCTAGAGGAAGAGGAGATTATTCTTGTGGTAGAGGATATTTTGGAAGAGGTAGAGGAAGAGGCTTTGGATTCACATGTTTCCAATGTGGAGAGGTTGGACATAGGCCCTTTGAATGCCCTTAAATACAACAAGACATTAGCAAGAAGAGTGTAGCATTAAATAACTATGCAACATAAGTTGATGAAGAGAGTGTGAATTCCCCAAAGCAAGTAATAGATCCTGAAGAGAGAGAGGCATTGATGCTAAATAGAGTTCTTTTGAAACTAGAAAAAGAACAATTGGAGCCAACACAAAGGTGAAGTCTATTCTAAACAGTGTGTAAATCAGGTGGCAAGTTTTGTAGGGTAGTTATGGACAACAAAAGTACTGCCAATTTGGTCTCACAAGAGATGGTGGAGAAACTGCAATTGAAAAGGAAAAAACATCCAAATCCTTATTGAGTCACTTGGTTTCAAAAGGACCATCAAATTTTGGTAAGTGAACAAAGCTTGGTTCAATTTTAGATTGGCAGTTATGTTGATGAAGTGTTGTGTGATGTGATGCCCATGGATGCTTGCCATGTCCTTTTGGGAAGACCATGGCAATATGATAGACATACTATGTATGATGGTTGGGAAAATATGTATACCATCACAAAGGATGTAAGAAAGTATCATTTGAGTCCATTGAAGGACAAGGAAAAACATGTGAGAGATAGTTCATTGGTTTATTTTCATGCTAGTAAACAAGTTGTGACCATAGAAATTAAAGTTGGGAGTATCCCAATAGTAGTTTATGAGAAGAGAACTTTGAGTGAGGTCAAGAGAAGTGGTGAAGAGTTGGTGCAACAGTTCCACAAGGAAGAGAAGAAGAATGAGGGGTAGCCAAATAATTGTAAAAGAAGTGAAGAGAGTCAAAGAGGAAAATATAATTTAGCATTGGAACAATATACCCAATTGTATGAAAAGTCTGAAATGAATATTCATCATTGGGAAGAACCAAGTGGAGGTGACCACCAAGGTGAGTGCAGATTGTAGCATAAGCAATGAAGGAAGGTGAAAGAGAAAAGAGGAAAAGAGTTTTTAATCAGTGGACAAAAGAAGAAGCCTATTGATGAAGAATAAATCTAGATAAAAAATGAAAATGGGATCACCATCCAATGTTTTCAAAATGTTTAGGAGTTGCAACCTCATGGAACATTTCTCCTACCTAGTGTGTCTGATGCAGGAGAACCTCAAGAATTCTTAAATCAACATCAAGTTTTTGGTTTCAGTTGATTTTTTTTTTTCAATTTCAATTTTGGTGTGAGCATTTTGACATTTTGACATTTATTCATAATTGTCGGTCTGCCTTTAAATTATGATTTTTCAGTCAATTGTTTTTGCAATCGAAATTATATTTAAACTATATGAATATCAAATTTAATGTGTTGGAATTTCATGGATAAATAAAAAACAAAAGAAAAATATGAGATCAAGTGCGGCATGGAAGGTTGAGGGGCACCAAAATACAAGTGGAAATTAGTACAAAGATGGAAAAGAAAAAAAGAATGAGGAGACCAAAAGCTACACCATAAGTTGGATGAGGAAAAGATGCACCTAAAAATGAAAGATGGAGAGGCAATGTGGGAAATAGCAATAGAAATTTTGACAAGAAAAAAATGTTTGAAGAGAGCATGAGGTGCAGCTACAGGCATGCACATGGATGTGGAAATTAAAGATTCATCATAAAATTCATTGTGGCTAGGGTAGAAAATAATATATGAGGAAGTAAATTGTAGTGTAGGAATTGGGGAAGAGAAGACAATAAGAAAATAAAGATAAATGATAATGCAGCCATAGGATAAATAGGGGTGTGCAGAGAAAGAGAATTTATCAGAGAAAAATAGAATTAATGCCACTGAGTAGACTGATACAAGGAAGATGTATAAAATTTTGCTAAGTATATATTCAAATAAAATCGGTTCCATTGCTGGAATTGTAGACTTGTAAATAAATTTTGATTTTCCATTTATAAAATTGAGATTGAGATAGATTTGAGGAGTTTGTGAAATTGAAGATTGGTTCTTTGTTTTCATTGCTAAAGATTGTAGATTTTGATATTTGATTCTCAATAATAGAATTTGAATTTTCAATTAATTTTTTGGTGATTTTAAATGATAGAATGATATTGGGAAATTGAATTTGCTGATTATTTCATCTGTCTGACAAGATATTTGAAATTTGAACTACATTAATTGGTATCAGAGCGGGGTTTGATCGTGCTGGAAAGTGAACCAAAATTTTCCATAGGAAGATAAATGGCGTATAGAGGATGGGGTCATAGAGGTAGACCTAGAGGATTGGAGCCTGATGCATGGAGCATTATTCCAAATCTTCAATTTCCCTTCAAAATTCTCTCATATGATTTTCCAACCTACACATTGGGATTTTCATTAAGCTATTCTCTTCCTATTGGCTTGAATTTCTTTCTACAGGCTTCTTGGATTCCCTCAATAATATCATTGCACAAAGTTCATTATTCCCTCTCTACCCACAAACTCTTCCTCATTACTTCCCCAATAGGTTTGGCCTTATCTTTCTTTGTGCACACCTTGCCCTCTTCATTCTGGTAATTTCTCAGACTCTAATGAGTGGCTCCTCCCACCACAATACTATTCCATTTCTTCTTAAAAAAAAAAAATACCAACTATTGGAAGATGAGGTTACAAATTTGATTTGAATGAGCTCCTTATCTTCACAATGTGACCCTTCTCTTTGCTTTGTTCAGTAAACTTGATCCTTCCCATATACACCCATATAAATGCTTGCTACTATTTTCTTGTTCACAAAAATATTTTGTGCAACTTCCCTCTTTATTCCTATGTTAAAATCTTCCTCTCACTCTTATTTTGATCGACCCTCCATGCCCAATCAAATGTTCATGTTATATTTTTAACATACAATTGCTTGGACCTTATCATTTTAAGCATGTTGTATTTGATTTGAATGTGCAAATAGCTGGTCGATTCTCCTTTCACTAGCTTTGGACTGTGTTGGAGTTATCCTGGCACAAATCCTCCTCACACGTTGCCTCCCAATGCAAACCCCAATATACCCTCTACCACCCCTATTTCCTTTTATCTCTTCTTAGCCACACACACCTTTTCATTCAATGGCCTTATTTTTAATCTGAAGACTTTCCTACTGGTTCATCTTTGCTTGCCTATTAATCTTCTGTCCTTTCACATTCTTTCTACTACAATTACTCCTACTTTTTCTTTCTCAAAACATTTCTCTTGCGACCTTACATATTCTCAAATTTTTGCATTATTCTTTTTATTCTTTCTTTAATCGTGAGTTTCTTTTATTAATTTGACGTCTCTTGTATTATGTCCTTGAAAATTTAAAATTTTCAATGTTGACCCTGTATTTTACATTCCTCTTGCACCCACAAACTAGTGATCTTTTAATTTTGATATATTGACAAGAGAAAGAAGTTACTATTGATGATGATGTCACTTGCAACAACAATGTAGATAAATTTCTCACAGACAAATCACAAAGAGCCTATCCTTCTTTCAAGATCTTAAACAAAGATGACCTAAAAATGGAATCCATTCTAGTAGGAAAAGGTTGGCTGAATTCAATCCCAAGTCTTTGATAGTTAGGTCTTGACCATACTAGGTTCACTTCAGGGTATGATGTGATATTGCTGTTAATCTCAAAGGGAATGCGATTGTTTGGAATCATATGTACTAGATACTAGGTTTCAATTCAATCATAAGATAATATAATAAAATAAAAAGATTTGAAATAATATTTCATGAACATCCACAAATTTTGCTATCACTTAAGTAGATTTAGCTTTAAGCATTCAACAATTTCATAGAAAATAAAATATGTTCAATAAATTTCCATCCATTTTGTCTATTTTTTGGAACATTTTCAAGAATTTAAACATCTATTCTAAAATAAAGCATAAAAAAAACTAAAAACTAAAATTTCTCCTGGTTATTCTCCACGCATGCCCCAAAGAATTAATCAAATCAAAGCAATCCACTTTATACTTCACTAGATTGCTTCAAAACTACATATAAAATGGTATGAGCTTTTAAAGAGAGCGGTTTTAGTTTTAACACCGAGTAGGTTCTACATGCACCCTTAAACGATGCAACACACAGTCTTGTTCAGCTGAACTAACAAAACCAACCTCAAAGATTCATGAGATAGGTAGCTATCAAATTGGCTCTGATATTGATTAATTTCTATGTGCATAAAAGTTTTTAGACCAGAATGATTTAGAAATCAGGAAAAAAGAAAAAAACTTAGAGAAGTTTTGGCTCTTCTGACATCCATAAATTTTGACCTTAAAATAAAAATAAAGTAGTAAACGACCTTTTATAGGAACAAGGACTGAAGAGTTCAAACTTAAAGTTTATCTAGTGAATCAAAAATAAAAAATCAAAATGTAGCACGTGGCATATGCCAACTATAATTAGAATCTTCTAGATGAAGTCAAAGCTTTGACTTCCTCAATAGCAACACTTTTAACTTTCAAACTCTGGTATACAATACTCTGGATAAATCAAGGTTATTAGCATCCTTTAGAATACCAGACATGAAACATCCATCGAGACCAAGAACAAAATGCAAAAATCAATTGTAACAAAAATATTTCTATGAAACTTCCAATATCTGATATCTGGTACTTCCTTCCATTATCTAGGGCTCGAGTTTCAAGATCTTTTCTTCACTTTTCTTCAGTTGATACTCTCAGAAAACATTTGATATTTGATGCATACACTCCTTTGAAATCCCTTGTATTACCTTCCAAGTGAACTTGAGCCTAGTGTATTCTTCTAATATCTAGAGTATGCTAGCATTCCTTTGTACTTTCTTTGTTTCATATCTAACTATAGTGTTCCTGCAATGTATGATTTCATCAATGACCTCCTGGGTTAACAACTAAATAGTGTCTTTATTTATCCTTTCAATCCATTCTTTGAAGGCTTTCACTTCTTTACCCTCCTGTCCTAGTGTTTTAGGATCACAATCTTGACGTGCTAATATTTAAATGAAATCTTGATCTTTATCAAGGAACTTACTACATTTCTTGGAATTTTTTTCAAATCCTTCTATACATTGTGTCAACTTGTCACCTTCCCATTTCAACTTCTTATTCCATTTCTCAGGCAATGGAACTTCTTTTTCTGAAATTATGTTTTCTCTTATCAATTCTTGGATATCCATTTGTATGAGATTTTCAACATTTCACCTTTCTACATCAACTTGTTCCTGGAGAAACCTACATTCACCTTCAAATCTTTTGGATTTCTCAAACCAACGGTATGCTTCCTTATATTTCCCTATTGCATATGTAATAGATTCTTCTCCTTGCCTCACCCAATACTCAATCCATTCTTCAAATACATTTATTTTATGGCGAACTGTTGCAATTACATCCACCTATTCTTGTGACATTAGTACTAGATTTTGGGGCAATTTAGTCCGTGCTTGACCAGATAGGGTTAATGAATTTATAAAATTTTCCAAGCTAGCAACTCGTTCTTTCAACTCTCTTTTCTTCTTTTTATTCTTCTGCACCTTGGCAATTGTTGCATCTAAATTCATCTTTATTTCTTCTAGCTCTTGTCTCCAGGATGAGTGTCCAAGATTGATACTTGTTATCTTATACTCCTTAGGCATTATCTCATGTCTATTTCTGTCAGCTATTGGAGTAGCTATATGGATGGTTCTATCTCCATCTGCATTTTTTTGTATGACATGTTTTGCTTTAGCTCTGCGCCTAGGCTTAGGAGTATCTACTTCTTGTATAAAACTTTTAAGATCTAGAGGCACTACTTCTACTTCCATTGGAGAAGCCAATTCCTTGATCAACCAATCAGGTGCATCTTCATCCTGCTCTACCTCTGTAACATTTATTTGTTCCTTGTTTCCACATGATTCAGGAACTTCTTCTCTTACTTCTTCATTTTTATTTGCTATGTCCTTTGAAATAGGAATCTCTTAACTAATTTATGGCATAGATTATGGATTACTTGAATCTGACACGGTCTTGTCTATTTGAAGACTTATATTTTCCTGTCTATCTAGATGTTTAACATCAGTTCCTTGAACGTCACTTTCCTTGTATCTTGATACATCAAGATTTTCTTCATTTTCAACTTTATCAGCTAAAACCTGTGTAGCTTCTTGATTTTCAACTTCAACCCGCCCCTCCTCTAATTCTTCAAAGACCTACGATTGTTCATTATCATTTGGATTGTTCCCAAGTGAAGATTGGGAATCAAAGGTATCTTCAATAACCGTTTCATGAATAGGATCCTGCCCTACAGTCTCGCCTATTTCCATCTCAAGAACATCAGGATTCCCAACTTCTGAATCAAGTGTTCCTTGTATTAATTCTTCTTCTTCAACATTTATAGGAATGGACCCTATGTCTGGGATTTCTTCTACAATTGGTTGTACCATGGGTTTATCCTTAGGCTTCTTCTCTTTTACCTTCTCCCACATGGCACCCCATTTATCCGTCTGTTCCATAATTTCGGTTTCATTTGCCTCAAAAATTTTGTCCAAAACCACTTGAGTTCCTCCTAGTGCTTGTTTCATACTAGCCATATTATCAGAAGGGGGAGAAGTAAACAATGTTGCAGCTCTTTGAGATGCAGACCTCGTTTGTGTACCAATATTTTCTATTGCCCCTACTTCTTCATCAATAGATGGTTTAGTTCTTGGTTTTGCTGTAGAGGAAGATGGACCTTTAGGTTTCAATTTTGATTTAACTTTGCTTGAATCAACATCTTTTGCTGACTAGCTAGCTTTAGTGAAACTCCTTGGCTTGAAGCCTCAAGGGTTTTCTCTTCAATTCGTATACTAGTAGTTGTCAAGAACTAGTCTTTCTCTTCTTCTTAGCAGGTTCCTCACTCTCAAAAGTAGTTTCATTTCTTTGTTTCCTTCTTTTATCTTGTGAGTACATGGGATCAATTCCTTTTTCTCTTAAAAATTTACAAAAAACATTTATCCAGTGCTAATTATGTAACATAACCGGTGCAGAGAATTATTTAATTGATGTCATTTCTTCACCATTGTAGTCTGGGTCTGGGATAGGTTCATCATACACCCTGTCTTCATTATAAATTTTACTCAACACTTGACCTTCATTTTTTTCCAACTAATTTGGGATGTCATGAAGCATAAGAATCCAAGCAAATTTTAGTGACAATCTTTCATATTTTCTTTTCCTTACTATATGCCCATCTTCACAATTTAGCCAATAATTCTCTAGGTGCTAGAAATGAGCACAATGACCAACTATATTCTTGGAAATATTCCCTTCAAGATCATAATACATCCTCTCGAGTGGGAAATATTCAAAATTATATGTTCTCAATTCTTCTTCACACAAGTGAACTGTCCTGATCGTACTGCATTTATAATTCCCTATCACAATAGGAAAACTAAAAGAAGCCTTCTTATGAGCAATCCTATAAAGAGCTCGAGACAACTTTAACTGTCTCACCAATTCTAATAACACAATTTTTTCTATAGGATACCTAGGCAGGATGAAATGATTTCCATCAAACCCTTCCATCCTAATATAGGAATAAGTGGGGAACTGAATGTACCAACATCCCATTGGTCTAATAATACTTTTTGCTTCCAAGGATAATCTTTTGGCTTTGTCACCTTTCACCGTTTTGACCAGCTTCATGGAAACCACATCATTAACTCTTATGTAATGCTCTTTGTATCCATGGATAGTGATTTGGGGTGAATGAACATATATTAAGCTATTTCCTACTTCTTTGCCCAAAGTTCTAATCTTTTTCAACCCTTGTTTACTTGCCCTTATGGCATAGGAATAAATCACATATGAAGACATATAAAAACATCTGGTTTTGGGAAATTCCTTTATCTGTTCATGTAATCTATCACTTATAATATTTCCCCAATGCATTTGCATGAGACTATCCATCAATCTAGATATTATTACAAACATCCAGGGTTCAAATTTACTGGCATGTCATAACCCAACTATCTTGCTCAACATAGTTATAACATCTTGAACATCTTGGTTGAACATAGACCTTAGAATTACTTTGGTCTATTTTGTAATATTCTCTTGGCACCATTGGGTACTCATAATTTCTCTGTTGCGTTCCTCAACAATTTGATAAGTTTTGGCCTTCGCCTTCATATCAATGTTGTACATCTGAGTGAATATAGGGATCCCAAATGTGTATGCAATTCCTTTCTTTGAGAGATCTGCATAAATTCTCCCTTCAATAATTATTTTGTTTTGGTCATAATGATTTATACATTCCATGACCAATTCATGGGCCTCAATTGCTAGTGGAAACCCTCCTGCTAAAAATAACCCATTTGCTATAATATTTTTGGCACATTGAGAAGCATTTTCTTGTTGTCCTCGAGTGAAAATTTCAACATCAGAAGACCACACCATAAATTCATATTCTATCTTTTCTTCAGAGGTACTCATTTCTATTGGTGTGTTATGAATTTTCAAATGTGTGTCTTGTGTGCGAGTTAGGGTCAAATTTAACCAAATTTTCTTAGAAATTTATAAAACTTTCAATTCACCTTTCGGTTAAATTCAAATAAAAAACAATCAACATTTCAATTTTCAAAGAGAAATACCACTTCTAAGATTTTCATGCATGAAAATAATTAACATAATTTTGGTGATGCAAAACATACTTGGTTCTAGTTGACAATGACAATCTCTTCAGAATAAAGTCTCAAAACCCTTGGCAGTTGTGTTCTTAGTTTCTCAAAATTTACCTTTCTTTGCGTGCCAGTATTATTTCGTTTGTTCAATGTCATTTGAAATTTTTTAGCATGACGTGAAGTGGAGTGTTATAAAACCAATTACATGCTTGAGG
Organism: Sequoia sempervirens; assembly: GCA_007258455.2. NCBI lineage: Eukaryota > Viridiplantae > Streptophyta > Pinopsida > Cupressales > Cupressaceae > Sequoia > Sequoia sempervirens. Next base: position 17,673 of record VDFB02077012.1, on the reverse strand, counting down.
TGATGCCAAGTACATGAGTAGTTCACCACCTTCATTAATTACCTGTTAGAATGCATTAATTTCTTGAAAAAAGGTGTAATCATTATGAATTAGGGTTCAAATTATGAGCACCTAGGTTTCTGCGTGGGCTCACTACTAGAGGAGAAAGATAGCGTGAAGATATTATGGGGAACTCTAGTGTCACTTTAATTTTTATGAGGCAAAAGCCTTTAAGATGCATGATCAATTGTGATCACTGGGATTAAGACTCCCGGTACCAAATTTTGAAAAGATATCGGGGACTGGGGAACTTACCTCCAAGATTTAGGGAAAACCAGAACAAAGAAGATACCGAAAACTGAGTTCAAGAGAGATAAAAATAATCAAATATTTCATAACAGGACCTATGGTTTTTGGGTTTCGACTAAAAGAAAATGAAACAAAAACAATCAAACTCTGATATAAAAAGGTATGACCGGGGTTAAAAGATTTTCAACTGACAACTTACCGGGTTGGGCTAGGATCAACTGAAGATACAAATTTCTTTGATGCAACTGCAACAACTTAGGGATTCAAGTTTCCGATAAAATATTAAAACTTCATGAAAAGACTGAAACAACGAATCTGGGAAAGAATAAGGATTAAAAAAAAAAGACCAGACAAACTAAAAATGAAACCTGCAATTTACCAACCCATCGAACCAAGCCAAAGCAAGCGGAAGTGAAAATGGAAAAGGTAAAAAAGGGGGTCCACATTTTGCTAAGGGGAAAAATAGGGCATGTTGTGACACCACACAACAACTAACAACCAACAAAACTAAACAAAAGAATAGAAAATCAATTATGGATCTAACATCAGTGCACCAACTTTTTTTAGTCTTCTAATTATAAATCGTTAGGTCTTCACTCTAGCATTAAAATTTTACTTCAGCTAGCATGCAAGATTAAGTATTATTGAGCTCACATGTGTGCAATTGATTATTTCTGCCACAATAAACTTAGACATAGCAATTATTTGCATTGACGTACATAATTTGACAATTCATTTTAAGCCAACCAGGGATAGAGCCTTGCTGCCAGTCAAGTGTCCATACCCCCGACAAGGTTATCTCCATAATTCCCCTCAAACATAGCTCTACTGCCAGCTAGATGTCTATAGCCCTGGTAGAGATATTTGGATAGCCTAAAGACTTGATTTTTTTTTTGTTATATATAAATATCTCTTTTTTTTTTTTGGTATCCTCAAAGGTATCCCCGCGACTCAAGCCCAATGGGTTCCCTTTACAGGGCAAGCTTTAGGCCAGACTAATCCTTTGGGGCCAACAACCCCCCAGTGTCTGTGGTGGGGTGATTTCTGGGCCAAAGAGAGTCAAACCCAAGACCTCGGGGAGCAAACCCGAGACTCAAACCAACTCCTCTAACCTGTGGGGGAATATATATATATCTTTTGATATTTCATTGATAACTCATTTTCAACTTGCAGGAAATGAAGCCTGCTATTAGGTTGGGAATTACAGTGGTAGCAACAGTAGTGTTTTAATTTTTCACTCAATGCAACTAATTGTTATCCCAAATTTTCAGTAGAATGACTAAAAATGTGTGCATTTGTAGCTCAACATCAACTAAATAATTCATGCTAACTAGAGTTTAAAGAATCAAACAATTCCCAGACTAATTATAAGTAAAGGACTATTTCCGGTTAGGACAGGGATCAAATTTCCAGAATTGAAGTTCTATTACCCTGTTCACCTTCAAAAGTTTCCAATCATTGTAAAATCCAATGACACAACACCTAAAAAAAGAAAAGAAAACAAAAGCAACAAATGACTATTTACAAAACTATGACTGGAAATAATGCTTCAAAAACTGCCCATTGATAGGCAATGGGTTATCTTCACTAGTCAAAGACTTCAGTCTATAGGTGTTGTCACCTATGATTTCAGAAACTTGATACAAACTTTTCCATAACTTGTCAAAATTGTCGTGTGCTCCTTTTCATTCATGGGATTTGTTCCAATACAGGACCACTTAGTCAAATATTCTAAAAGTTTTTAATTTGGCCCTCTTGTCAAATCATCTTTTTACCACATATTGATGTCTAGCAAAATGGTCTATAGCTCGAGTACATTTTTCATTCAGATGCATTAATTGCAACAACCGAGCTTCAGTTTGATCAATTAATCCAATGTATTCTTGGGCGAACTGCTAAGTAGGGATTTTCAAATTTATTGGTAATATAGGATCTACCCCATAAACTAGGTGGTAAGGAGAATTCCTTAATGTGGCTTTCATCCTAGTACGGTCTACCCAAAGGGAAAATTTCAGCAAAGAATGCCATTCTCTAGGATTCTTTTCAATCAATTTTTTAATTATATTCAACAGATTTTTATTTGATGAAATTCTGCTAATCCATTTCCCTGTAGATAATAGTTAGATGAAAATTTTAATGTTATGCCATATTCAAATGTCCAATTGGAAAACTTTAATGAAGAAAAAGAAGGGCCATTATCACATACCAGTGTATATGGTACTCCAAACCTGGTAATGAGATTCTCTTCCAAAAATTTGATTACCACATTTGTGGTCCATTTTTTGCTAGGACATGCTTCTATCCATCTAGTGCAGTAATCTGTAGCAGTTAATATAAACCTATGGCCTGCGAATGATGGAGGATTGATAGTTATAATGAAATCTAGTCCCCATTGTGAAAAAGGAAGTATCTCCATCACCGGTTGTAATGGTTGAGCATTGAATCTTCCTTTGTCTTATGTAGTTTGACATGTATTGTAGTGTTTCACATGTTTATATGTATCTTTGAAAATCATTGGCCAACAATAACTGGCCCTCAAAATGAGATGTGCAGTAACTAAGGGTGCTCCATGAGCTGTTCCAAACTTATCATGCAATTATTGCAACACTTCATTCGCTTCTATTCTATTCAAACATCTTAAATAAATTCCTTCATGGTTTCTTTTGAATAGAGCTCCTCCTTTGATCATATAACTTTGCGATTTTATCTTAAGAGCTCTTCTTTGATTTCTTTGCATATGATCAGGGAAAGTATGGCTAACCAGATAATGCCATATATTTGAATACTAGTCTTCTTGATCTTTTATATCCAAAGTGTATTATTGACTAGAGATTGGTGGATCTATTTCTGCAATAGATTTGACCAAAGCCTTCCCCTGAACCAATTTCATGGGTATAATTTCTAGATAAAGCTCTTGCAAGATCATAACCCATTTGGCTCTTTTTTCTCCAAGCTCACTCTGTGTTAATAACATCTTGACTGTAGAATCTGGAACGATAGCTTTGACTATACTCCTGAGGATATAATGTCTAAAATTTTGGACTGCTTTGACCAAAGAAAAGGCTTGTTTTTTAACATTTATGTATCTCAGCTCCACTTCTTTAAATGGAGAACTCATAAAAGCAATTGGATTTTCTTCTTTATTCTCGCCCTTCTATGTTAGTACTACTGCACAAGTATGACCATAAGCAAAAGAGTAAATATAAAAAGGTTTAACATAATCTAGACTTACCAGTACTAGTGCTTCTGTAATTGTAGTCTTTATGTTTTCAAAGGTGATCTTAGCTTCATTTTTCCACTCTATTTTTGCATCTTTCTTCAACATATCATTGAGTGGTTTCACTATTTTGACAAATCTAGTAATAATTTTTCAGACAAAATTGATCTCACTGAAATATGATTTCAATTCTTTCTTGCTTCCCAGGGGCTATAGGTTGAGCAATGCACTCACTCTATCTAGGTCTATAGAAATACCTCTTTCAAAAATAATGTGTCCCAATAGTTTACCTTCAGTTACCCCGAAAATGTATTTCTTAGGATTTAATGAAACTCAATAAGTTTCATACTTATGTACTATTGCTCTGAGATCTCGAACATGATCTCTTTTATTTTTTGAAAATACTGAGGTCGTCCACGTAAATAATAATACATTTTCCTATCAACTCACGAAAAGCATAGGCCATGGCCCTCTGAAATGTAGCTTTGAAATTTATCAATCGAAATGGCATCCTTCTGTAAGCAAAAGTTCCCCACTTTGTGGTGAATGTTGTTTTCATCTGATCTTTCCTCGCTACCATTACTTGATTATATCCAAAGAATCCATCCAAAAAGGATATCATCTATGAACCATTGACTATTTGTAGCACTTCTTCTAGTGAGGGTAGTGGATAATTATCTTTCTCAGACGCCTTGTTGAGATTCCAAAAATGAACACACAATCATATATCTCCATTTTTATTTCTTATGGGCTCTAGGTTTGCTACCCAAGTAGAGTGTTTGATAAGAAAAAATATTTTAGCTAATAAAATTTTTTGGACCTCCTTTTCAATTAATGACTCTCAAAGCACATGTACTAGATGTTGGTTCTATCAGCAAGGCTTTGCATCAAGCTTTAATGGTATTGCATGCGTGATGATGGAAGTATCATACATTTTTTAGATCTTCATATGTCCATGCTATAACCTTCTAGTAATCTTTAAGTTCCTAAGTGATATTTCTCTTTTCTTCTTCAGTACAAACCTTTCCTATGAGCACATTCTTAGGATCTTCTTTAGTATGTAAATTGTATAACTTAGATTGTCCCCCATTACTCCACTACAAATATTTTTGTCTAATTATCTACTCAATTTCAAACAATCTTTCTAATTCAATTATTCCTTTTAGAATATTATTATCTTTGATTTGAGCTAGTTCTTCATCTTGAATCTCACCATCGGGATGATCTATCTCTTCAATTATTTGTGCTTTGAAGATACTAGAGTTAGTAATGAATTCTAGTATATGTTAATCATCTTTTAAAACTTGCAAATTTGTAACATTATCGGGAACCGAAGGTAACTGTACCAGCTCAACTATGAATCTCCTCAAATATGAGGCATCTAAAGGTTCTAAAGACTAGCATTAGTAGCCAAAGCATTGACACTTTGATTAAATCTTCTTGGAATGTGAGTGATGTTGAAAGCATCAAAATATTCTCTCAAGTCCCACACTCTATGCTGTTAATTGGACAATCGCTTGTAGTGACAAACGTATTGCTTACAAATGTACTACTTTTAATCTTGCTTAACTACTAATTCAGAGTTTCCAAACACTTTGAGAATTTTGACTTTCTTCTTTATTGTGAGGATTAGGCCATGTATAAGGGCTTCATATTTTTCCATGTTATTAGTACATTGAAATTGTAATCAATAAGAAAAAAGAAAAAAATTACCTTGTAGGCTGATGAGTTCAACTCCAATTCCAATTCCTTATTTCAATTTGGATCCATCAAATTTAAGAATCCAGGCTTGATCATCTGTAGTTTATAACTTACCATTCTTTGGTATCTTCGAATTAGTTTTTTTGGTCTATGTAACTTGAATTTTGTCTTTATTTATTTCCAGTTTAGACCTTTTGATCTTGTCATGTTCTGAATAGTACTGGTTTTTGATCTTGTGAATTATTTCCAGACACATCATGCAACTGTCTTATGAATGTGTTGCATTTGTAACCTGCACCAATCCTACAACAATAGACTTTTTAGTGAAATTTCAATTTTATCACTCTTTCGAGCTTCTGTAACAATATTCTTCCAAAATTTATCATAAGGACTATTTTTATCTTGAGAAGAATCAAAATTTGATTCAATTAAAACATCTATTCTAGGAGTTAGCTGATTAGGTATTTTAGCATTACATGTAAATACTTCTTCTATTTTAACTCCCGAACTTCATATTTTATAAACTCCTGGTTCTACATCAATATATAGAACTTCATTTTTTTGATCATAATCAATGATCATGTATTTCATATGTGGTACTCTTTCTATCCTGATTTGATTAGGAACTCCTTTCCATGGTAGCCACATATGTGAGAAATAAGTGGCCATGTATCCATTCAAAGTTTTAGACCAGTTTTTGCTCAATAACATATCGTAAGTATCAGGTATCTCAACAACTTGAGTGCCTATATTGTTGAAAGGGCACAAGACAATTGAGGGGGGGGGTGAATCAGCTGTCACCAATCTCAATAAAAAATCTCAAACAATTATCAATTTCTCATCCACTCTATTCTATTATTAAGTATGAACATAAAATGCAAATAACAAAAAGCAATATCAACACAAGAAACACTAGATTTATGTGGAAAACCCAATAAGGGAAAAAACCACGGTGAGGATTAACTCACAATATAAAGTAATTCCAAAACCAATTACAAAGAGGCTCACTACCTATAGAAAGGACTCATTGTCCAAAAAGGAGGCTCACTACCTACAGATACAAAAGATAACAGAAAAATCCACCACAAGTTACACACATCTGCAACCTTGATCAGAAGATTGTAGACACCATCATCTCACTGCTTTTAGGAATATGACACATTAAAGTATTGTTTCCTCAACTTAATTTTTCACAACTCTTGCTTCTCAAACTCATGGCTCGTATGATACATCAATCCATAACATCTCGACTTGTATTTATACCATCTTCAAACTTAGAAACTTTCTCCAAGGTCGACTACACATGCTTCATTTTACAAATTCAAATTAGGTCAACAATTCAAAATTCCCGTGGTGGAAGAGAATGAGAGCGGACCAAACCAACACTTAACCAAGACCCAAAATGTCTCGGATCAATCACATGCTTCCTTAATTGATACTTATCCTTCACATGAAGTGTAGACAGTAGGTCAACCAAACCTAATGAAAACACAAATGAACTTTGAAGCACACACTTCTGCAACAAGAAGATAACATGTGAAACACATAACATGCTTCACAATGCATGAGAACACATCTTAGATACCTTCAGATTCATCAGCAACAAATGCAACAAACTTCATACATAGAATACTTCCCATTAGTCCATCTTGACTGTACAAACACACACAACAACTATGAAACTCGTCTTCCGGAGTACCAAACCATGAACACCTTTACAATCCACCTTCTAGATCTGAAAGACTTGAAATAACCAACAGAGGACTGTGGAGTAGAAACATTTCTCCCAATCCATAGACAAACAACTCTGCCAAACTAGTTCACACACTGGTGATCACAACTTTCACTCTCTATCAAACCAAAAGCTAAAATCTAGGAAATGTCACCCAATAATGCCCATGAAAAACACTTCAGATCCACACAAGCATAGGATCAACACAGAAAAAATGCGAAGCACATACCGGAGCACATACTGAACACATACTCAACTCTGTCTTCATTATTTCTCAAAAACACTTGGCAACTCAACACATCGACACACCTACAACACCATAAAGATAGCTCCATGTACTCACAACATCTCTATAGTATCTCAACTATACATGCACAACCTGCAATCACTTGATTCCTTTCTCTGCAATCACCTATACTGTGTTGACATCAATGACAACATTAATGACAACATCACCATACTCACTCATACTTGCAACATATATAATATTGAATCTTAGGATCCAATGCTAGTTGCATGAGAATATTAGTTAACTCTCCAACTACATTTACTTTAGTTTTATCGAGTTGAGTAAATTTCTTTAAATAGCTTGCTACAGTTAATCCTAGCATTTGAAATATAGACAAAGGGATCGCATTAGTAGACGCTCTAGAGTCTACTAAACAATTATGAATATTTTTACCGAATATTCTCAGTGTGAGTAAAAATGGCGGGGATTCCAATTTTCCTTTGTAAAAGGCTGCTTGCGCATCCGCTATAGGAACAATACTCTTATCTTTTGCCTTGGTATGATTATCTTTCACCTGAGATTCCTTAAATTTCCTTCTTTTGGAAGATCTTCTAGAGTATTTAAGAAAGCTTTCCTGATCATAGGTGTTTTGAGCAATTCTAATAAAGAAAGGTTGATTTTTACCTTTTTAATTTCTTTTGCTAAATAGTTAGTCAAATCATTTTGGTCAACAAAATCTACTTTTTCACTTCATGAAACATTCGATGAATTATAATGAGAGATTACCTTAGGTAACCCTGGATTATTGCTTGATTTATCATTAGGTGGAGTATTAAAGTTGTTAGGTGGAATTGACATAGTTAATGGCCCATTGAATTTACTTCCACCATTGGTGTTACTTCTCAGGTTATAATTATGTCCTTTATGATAATGTTGAAAAGCATAAATTTTTCATCTATTTCTTCCTAAGGTTCATTTTCATCTTGATAAGGAAACACATATTTTTCTAAGGTCATTGTTGAATTATCTCCTTCGTATTCATGAGTGTAACATGTGAGAATAGTAGGTGGATTGACACATTCATAACTTTCAAGAACTAAATTAGAATCATATCCTACCGCAACCAACTCATTTCCTTTGGGAGGATGAGAGTCACATTGTTCATTATAATGTGTAGCGGCTAGAAAAATATCTGAAGCAATTTTAAACTGTGAACAATCTACTTTAGCATGAGTGTTTGTATTATGGATTCTACACCAATTATTCATTGCAAGATCAACTAAATTCACTTTCAACATGGATCTTTCATTAGAAGAATTAGTGTTGTCTAAAGGTGTTGATACTCCTCCATTGTTTGGTCATGTATTCCAAGGTCTAGGTGGTCTAGGAGCACTATACACTCGATTTTGTGAATTTTGGTTGTTATTTTGAGTATAAAAGTTTTGATATATCAGTTTTGTAACCTTTGTGGTCAATATTTCGAGTTGAGCTATAATTTCTTTAATGGACCCTCCTTTTCCTCTGAAATTTTGACATTCTAATTTTCTTGAGTTTGCGAGAAAAAAAAATTCTGTTAGGATGCAGCTCTATAATAGCAAGACCAGGGCGAGGGACTAAAGCTTGACTATTCCCTGGTTGAAAAAAGGTATTTTGAGGAAATGTACCATTTTGGATCACTGAAGGATAAACATTAGGAATCATAGGGTGATTCAAAGGGACTCCATTTACACTCAAGATAGGATAATTATTCAATCCATTTCTGCCATTTGTAGATGATCCATTTCTGAGGTGTTTCATTTCTAAATTTACACTTACAACTTTGACATAGGCTTTAGGTAGAGTAGTAGGAGCATTTTCCCTTTGCTTTACAAATATAACAGTTAAAGGATCTACTGCCGTATAATAAATTGTAATAGCAAAAAAATTATCCACTACATAAGGTGCCTGCAGCCTAGAATAAGCCTTTTGAAATATGTCATTAAAAGAAGTTAGAGGTTCTCCTTCGAACCTGATGATTTGAGAAAATTGATGATATAACAAAGCAAGGTCAATTGGTGTTCTAAATCTAGCCAAAAATTGACTCTCCAAATCTTGTCATGATTTGATAGAATTGCGAGGTAGATTGATATACCATTGGTAAACTTCATCACTTAAGGTGTATGGGAACAACCTACATACAAAATATTCATTTTGAATCCTTTCTCTAAAACATGTATCCTTAAAGATAATAATATGTTCCTCCGCATCTTTGTGAAGATAGCATTTAGGACACAACTTATCAGGATTTTTTGGTAAATCATTGTATACGAAAAATTGAATCGTGACTCTACATTGAAGAAAGACATCACTATGGGGGGTAGTGTTGGTTTTACAAGAGTTAGATTTTGAGAATTTACACTTGTGCTTCTAGAATTTAGAGGTCTAGATGATGTTCAACCACTAAGCTCAACTAAAGTCACACGAGGATAACCAGATTGAGATCTAGAGACTCTAAGGACCTCCTTCTAGCACTAGTTCTTGTTGACAACAATGTCACTCATAGCAACAATGCAGATAAATTCCTCACAAAAAAACCACAAAGAGCCTATCCTTCTTGAAAGATCTTAAACAAAGACAACCTAAAAAGGAGAATCCATTTTAGTAGGAAAAGGTTGGCTCAGTTCAATCCCAAGTCTCTGGTAGTTAGGTCTTGACCATACTAAGTTCACTTCAGGGTATGATGTGATATTGTTGTTAATCTCAAAGGGAATATGCTTGATTGGAATCATGTGTCATACTAGATACCGGGTTTTAATTCAATCATACGATAATATCATGAAATCGAAATATTTGAAATAATATTTCATGAACATCCAAATTTTTTTCTATCACTTAAGTATATTTAGCTTTAAGCATTCAACAATTTCATAGAAAATGAAATATTTTTAATAAATTTCCATCCATTTTGTCTATTTTTTTGAACATTTTCAAGAATATAAACATCTATTCTAAAATAAAGCATAAAAAAATACTGAAAAATTAAAATTTCTCCCGGTTATTCTTCACACATGCCCCAAAGAATTAATCAAATCAAAGAAAACCATTTTCTACTTCACCATATTGCTTCATAGCTACATATAAAATGGTGCGAGCTTTTAAAGAGAGGGGTTTTAGTTTGGACATCGAGTAGGTTCTACATGCACCCTTAAATGACACAACACACAGTCTTGTTCAGCTAAACTAACGAAACCAGCTACAAAGATTCATGAGATAGGTAGATATCAAATTTGCTTTGATATTGATTAATTTCTATGTGCATACAAGTTTTTAGACCAGAATGATTGAAAAAATAGGAAAAAAGAACAAAACTTAGAGAAGTTTTGGCTCTTCCGACATCCACAAATTCTGAACTTAAAATAAAAATAAAGCAGTGAACAACCTTTTATAGGAACAAGGCCTCAAGAGTTCAAACTTAAAGTTTATCCAGAGAATAAAAAATAACAAATCAAAATGTAGCACGTGGCATATGCCAACTATAATTAGAATCTTCTAGACGAAGTCAAAGCTTTGACTTCCTCAATAGCAACACTTTTCACTTTCAAACTCTGTTACCCAATACTCCGCATAAATCAAGGTTATCAACATCCTTTAGAATACCAAACATGAAACATCCACCAGGACCAGGAACAACTTGCAAAAATCAATTGTAACAAAAATATTTCTATGACAATTCCGATATCCGATATCCGGTACTTCCATCCATTATTTAGGGCTCGGGTTCTGAGATCTTTTCTTCATTTTTCTTCAATTGATGCTCTCAAAAAACATTCAATATTTGATGCATACGCTCCTTTGAAATCCCTTGTATTTCCTTCCAAGTGAACTTGAGCCTAGTGTATTCTTCTGATATTTGGAGTATGCTAGCATTCCTTTGTACTTTCTTTCTTTCATATCTAACTATAGTGTTCCTGCAATGTATGATTTCATAAATGACCTCCCAGGTTAACAACCGAATAGGGTCTTTATTTATCCTTTCAATCCATTCTTTGAAGGATTTTGCTTCTTTACCCATCTATCCTAGTGTTTGAGGATCACAATCTTGACGTGCTAACATTTGAATGAAATCTTGATCTTTATGAACCAGCTTACTACATTTCACGGCGACTTTTTCAAATCCTTCTATACATTGTGTCAATGTGTCACCTTCCCATTTCAACTGTTTATTCCATTTCTCAGGTAATGGAACTTCTTGTTCTGAAATTATATTTTCTTTTATCAATTCTTGGATATCCATTTGTATGAGAGTTTCAATATTACGCCTTTCTATATCAACATGTTCCTGGCAAAACTTGCATTCACCTTCAAATCTTTTGGATTTCTCAAACCAACAATATGCTTCCTTATATTTCCCTGTTGCACCTGTAATAGATTCTTCTCCTTGCCTCACCCAATACTCGATCCATTCTTCAAATACATTCATTTCATGGAAAACTGCTGCAATTGCATCCACCTGTTCTTGTGACATTAGTATATTGGATTTTGGGGAAATTTAGTCTCTGCTTGACTAGATAGTGTTAATGACTTTATAAAATTTTCTAGGCTAGCAACCCATTCTTTCAATTCTCTTTTCTTCTTTTTATTCTTCTGCAACCTGGTAACTGTTGCATCTAAATTCATCTTTATTTCATCTATCTCTTGTCTCTAGGATGAGTGTCCAAGATTGATACTTCTTGTCTTATAATCCTTAGGCATTATCTCATGCTATTTCTATCAGCTATTGGAGTAGCTATATGGATGGTTCTGTCTCCATTTGCCTTTTTTTGTATGACATGTTTTGCTTTAGCTCTATGCCTAGGCTTAGGAGTATCTACTTCTTGTATAAAACTGTTAAGATCTAGAGGCACTTCTTCTACTTCCATTGGAGAAGCCAATTCCCTGATCAACCAATCAGGTGCATCTTCATCGTGCTCTACCTCTGTAACATTTCTTTGTTCCTAGTTTCCACTTGATTCAGGAACTTCTTCTCTTACTTCTTTAATTTTATTTGCTACGTCCTTTGAAATAGGAATCTCTTCAATAATTTCTGGCATAGATTCTACATTACTGGGATTTGGCACGGTCTCCTCTATTTGAAGACATATTTGTTTGTCTATCCATATGTTAAATATCAGTTCCTTGGATGTCACTTTCCTTGTATCTTGCTACATTAGGATTTTCTTCATTTTCAACTTTATCACCTGAAACTTGTGTAGCTTCTTCATTTTCAACTTCAACCTGACCCTCCTCTAATTTTTCAAAGACCTGTAGTTGTTCATTATCATTTGGATTGTTCGCAAGCAAAGATTGGAACTCAAAGGTATCTTCAATAACTGTTTTATCAATAGGATCTTGCCTTGCAGTCTCCCCTATTTCCATCTCAAGAACATCAAGATTCTTAGCTTCTGAAGCAAGTGTTCCTTGCATGAATTCTTCTTCTTCAACATTTAGAGGAATGGACCCTATGTCTAGTATTTCTTCTACCATTGGTTGTACCATGGGTTTATCCTTAGACTTCTTTTCTTTTACCTTCTCCCACATGGCACCCCATTTATCCATCTATTCCTTAATTCTGGCTTCATCTGCCTCATAAATTTTGTCCAAAACCATAGGAGTTCCTCCCAGTGCTTGTTTCATACTAGCCATATTAACAGAAGGGGGGGAAGTAAACAATGCTATGACTATTTAAGATGTAAACCTTGATTGTGTACCAATATTTTCTTTTGCCCCTACTTCTTCATCAATAGTAGGTTTAGTTCTTGGTTTTGCTGTAGAGGAAGATGCACCTTTAGGTTTCAATTTTGATTTAACTTTGCTTGAATCGACATCTTTTTGGTTATCAACTAGCTTTAGTGGAACTCCCTGGCTTGAAGCCTCAGGGGTTTTCTCTTCAATTCTTATACCAGCAACTGTCTTACTAGTCTTTTTCTTCTTCTTAGTAGGTTCCCCACTCTCAAAAGAAATTTCATTTCTTTGTTTCCTTCTTTTATCTTTTGAGTACGTGGGTTCAATTCCTTTTTCTCTTAAAAATTTACAAAAATCATTTACCCAGTGCTGAGTATGTAATAGAACCAGTGCAGGTAATTCTTCAATTGATGTCATTTCTTCACCATTGTAGTCTAGGTCTGGGATAGGTTCATCATACTCCTTGTCTTCATTGTAAGTTTTACTCAACACTTGATCATCATCTTTTTCTAACTGATCTGGGAAATCATGAAGCATAAGAATCTGAGAAAATTTTAGTGACAATCTTTCATATTTTCTTTTCCTTACTATGTGCTCATCTTCAAAATTTAGCCAATAATCCTCTGGGTGCTAGACATGAGCACGATAACCAGCTATGTTCTTGGCAATATTCACTTCAGGATGATAATACATCCTCTTGAGAGGGAAATATTCAAAATTATATGTTCTCAATTCTTCTTCACACAAGTCAACTATCCTTATTGCACTGCATTTATAATTCCCTATCACAATAGGAAATCTAAAAGAAGCCTTCTTATGAGTGATGCTATAAAGAGCTTGAGACGGATTTAACTGTCTCACCAATTCTAATAACACAATTTTTTCTGTAGGATACTTGGGCAACATGAAAGTTTCCCATCAAAACCTTCCATACTAATATAGGAATAAGTGGGGAACTGAATGTACCAGCCTCTCATCAGTCTAATAATACTTTGTGTTTCCAAGGATAATCTTTTGGCTTTCTCACCTTCCATAGTTATGACCAACTTCAAGGAAAATAGATCAATAACTCTTTTGTAATGCTCTTTGTATCCATGGATAGTGATTTGGGGTAAATGAACATATATTAAGCTATTTCCCACTTCTTTGCCCAAAGTTCCTATCTTTTTCAACCCTTGTTTACCTGCCCTTATGATGCAGTAATAAATCATATATGAAGACATATAAACAAATTTGGTTTTGGGAAATGTCTTTATCTGTTTGTGCAATCTATCACTTATAAAATTTCCCCAATGCATTTGCATGTGACTATCCATCAATCTAGATATTAATTATTATAAACATCCAGGGTTCAAATTTACTGGCATCTTGTAACCCAACTATCCTGCTCAAAATAGTTATAAAATCTCAAACATCTTGGTTGAACATAGACCTTAGAATTAATTAGGTTTTTTTTGTAATATTCTCTTAGCACCATTAGTTACTCATAATTTCTTTGTTGCTCTCCTTGAAATTTTGATAAGTTTTGGCCTTTGCCTTCATATCAATGTTGTACATCTAAGTAAATATAGGGAGCCCAAATGTGTATGCAATTCCTTTCTTGGAGAGATCTGCATAAATTCTCCCCTCCTCAATAATTCTTTTGTTTGGGTCATAATGATTTATACACTCCATGACCAATTCAGGGGCCTCCATTGCTAGCAGAAACCCTCCTGCTAAAAATAACGCATTTGCTATAACATTTCTGGCACACTGAGAAATTTTCTTGCTATACTCGAGTGTGAATTTCAACATCAAAAGACCACCCCTTATGAGTATTTGTGACTACCACACCAATTGGTATGGCTTGTGAACTATAGTATTTAAATTCATCTTCTATCTTTGCTTCGGAGGTACTCATTTCTGTTGGTGTGTTCAACATTTTCAAATGTGTGTCTTTTGTGTGTGAGTTAGGGTTAAATTTAATGAAATTTTCTTACAAATTTATAAAAATTTCAATTCACCTTTCAGTTAAATTCAAATTAAAAAGGGTGAAATCACAATACTGTCTCACTTTTTGCCCAAGATGGACATTTACATCAGTATTTTTAATTGAATCTTCATCTTCTGAGACCTATAGTAGCTAAGCCATTAAGAATCAGAAGATGATGTGAACTAGTGATTTGTGGAAATTTGTGCGTAGATTCTAAATACATTTTTTTTCAATTTTTTTTGAAATAAATCATGAATCTTTCAACATATCTTTTAATAACTAGTTTTGACAGAAAATAGTGTTTGTGTTGTACAACATAACTTTTTTTCTATAAAGGATTAAATTCTAATTTTTGAAATATAGATTCTCAACATAAATATCAAGGGAACGGATATTTTTTCATAATTTTTTGTTGCATATTTATTTTTAAATTAATTTTTGAAGTCACTGTAACTATAATTTGGACATACATGTGTGTCGTACAACATAACTTTTTGTGTATATATTGAAATCCAATTTTTCTTATTTGGGTAAAACAAGGACATTAATACCTAAGGAATGGGTATTTTTTGAATTTTTTTTACAATGGTTTACTATTTTTCCACCTCTGCACAACAAAGAGCCTGATGTTTAGAGAAAAACCTATGTTTAGTAAAAATTAAAAATTAAATACATGATAAAATGAAAATACATTGAACCTATACTTGTTGGAAAGCTCATTTTGAGGGATACAATCTTACAAAATATAATTTTTAAATGATGTTATTTAATTCCTCAAAAGGTAAAAAAAATGTGGGTTTTTGCCAACATTTTGATAGGTGTGAAGGAGACTCCATTGTGGGTATGATTTAATACTAGAGGGGTTCTATCCAAGGGGGTTTGATCAAAGGGGGTCTTATCTATCCCTCTTTAATAAAAACCCTTTAGGTGGAGCCTCTCAAGACCTAAATCATTAGTTTTTCTAAAAACAATGATTTTAGGCAAAAATCAACATGTCCCAAAAGTGAGATACAGTATTGTGATTTCACCCAAAACAATCATCATTTCAATTTTCAAAGGGAAATACCACTTTTAAGATTTTCATGTGTGAAAATAATTAATTGAATTTCAGTTATGCGAAACATACTTGGTTCTGGTTGATGGTGACAATCTCTTCGGAATAAAGCCTCAAAACCCTTGGCAGTTGTGTTAGTTTCTTGAAATTTACCTTTCTTTATGCGCCAATATTATTTCGCTTATTGAATGTCCTTTGCAAATTTGTAGCATGACACGAGGTGGAGTGTTATAAAAGCAATTGCATGCTTGAGGTGATGCCAAATACATGAGTAGTTTGCCACCTTCATTAATTACTTGTTATAATGCATTAATTTCTCGAATAAAGTTGTAATAAATATGAATTGGGGTTCAAATTACGAATGCCTAGGTTTCTGTGTGAGATCACTACTAGAGGAGAAAGATGACGTGAAGATCTTATGTGGCACTCTGGTTTCACTTTGATTTTTGTGAGGCAAAAGCCTTTAAGATGCTTGATCAATTGTGATCATCAGGATTAAGACTTATGGTACCAAATTTTGAAAAGAATATCGAGGATCGATGCACTTACTTCCAAGCTTTAAAGAAAACTGGAACACAGAAGATACTGGAAACTGAGTTCAAGAGAGATAAAAAATAATCAAAACATTTCATAATAGGACCTACGGTTTCTGGGTTTCGACTAAAAGATAATGAAATAACGACAATCAGACTCCGATATAAAAAGTATCACCAGGGTTAAAAGATTTTTGGCTGACGACTTACCAAGTGGGGCTAGGATCGACTGAAGATACAATTTTCTTTGATGCAACCACAACAACTTCGGTATTCCAATTTTTGATAAATATTAAAACTTCATGAAAATACTGAAACACCAAATCCGGGAAAGAATAAGGGTTAAAGCAAAGACCAGGAAGACAAAATGAAACCTGCAATTTACCGACCCATTGAACCAAACCAAAGCAAGTGGAAGCGAAAATGGGAAAGGAAAAAATAGGGGTCCGCATTTTGAAAAGGGGCAAAATGGGGCGTGTTGTGAGACCACACAATAGTTACCTTCCAACAGGTCGGAGAAATAATCCATCATCTAAATTTTGGAAATCGATCAAAACACCCAAAAATTAAAATCAAATTGTTTTTGGTGATGTTGATCGCACATTCTACTGGATGCTCTCGCATGCAGCTAAATTATTATTAGTTAATAATAATAATATTTATTGTTATTAGTCTAATATCTTAGCTTATTATTTTTTAATATATATATATATGTTTTAAAATATATTAATATTAATATAAGATATTATTAATATAATTATATATATTAATGGTGTATATTATATTTATACTATTTACATTATACGAATATACTATAAATAATATATATATGTATGAATATTATTTTAATAATTAATTTACAATGGAAGATATATGTTTCAACAATAATTTACTTATGACATATAATATAATTTAATGTATATAAGAAATATAATGTAAACATAAATATATTATAGTATACTATAAATAAATATAGTGTATTTATTCATATTATATTATGCAATAAATTTATTTAAAATATAATAATATATTATAATATAAAAAAAAGATATATATTAATATATTAATATAAATAGTATAATAACGCTATTTGTTCCTATAATAAATATAATGTATGTTAAGTGAAATAATAATAATATTATATTAGTATATGTATATATAATTATATAGTTAATAAAAAATTGATTTATGATATTATCAATAATTAATAATATAATATTATGTTATATAATTAATCATTTCTTATA
>VDFB02077011.1:0-15469 GCA_007258455.2 Sequoia sempervirens | reverse complement strand
TGAAACATCTAGAAGATGAAGTTGGGGGTTATGAAAAGAACATATATCCTCCATATCATTATTAAGGATCACAAACATGCTAATCGAAACTTTAAATTTTTTATGTTGAAGCAAAGGAAAGAAACAATAAATCAAAGAATAAGAGGAAATCTCCAAAGAAGCACACAAGTGGTGAAGACTAATATTCATGAAAAATTTTAAAAGGAAAATAAGATAGAGTTGATCTTGCACTTTCAATGCCATCAAGAAGATTTCATGGCTAGAGAAAAAAAGCTTCAATAAGTTCAAGTGAGGAAGAAGGAAGGAAACTACAAGATGATTTGTTAGTTAAGACAACAAAAGTGAATGATCAAGTTTTATGTTCGTTTTTTATGTTTGAAATTAAGATTATCTCCAAGGTTTACATGCATAAAGGAAGACATGAAAAAATCTATATTCACAAGAAAGGCATGAGCATACATAGGAAAAGAGCAAAGTAAATTTGATATTCATATTAATCTTTACCTTCGGATATGAATGCAAATTCCTTTGATCTTTAACCTTTGGATGTTATTCCTTTGATAATCTTTTAGCCAGAAATGGATAAACTAAAAAGTAGGACATGAATGTCCTAGTTTCCTCCGCTTCTAATCACGCTTTTGTGTTTTTTCTCAAGTTTTGATGTTTTTGATGCTTTACACAAACAGTACCGTTACTTGCTTTGTTTATACAACGCTATAAAATATTTCAACTCTCAGAACCGGGTGGAAATCTAACAGAATAATGTTGCCGTGATAATCTATTAATCTTCCGAGTATTACAATAACGATTTGATAACATGCAACTATGAATCAACAATTATCTAATATTAAGAACCCGTATTTTGCAAATGCATCAAAATAGAGATCCGGTAATTGCATTAATTACACCCTTCTCCCTTGGTTTTATGATTGCAAACAGGTCCAGACTCCTAGGCGCCAAGTTTGATGAAGGCTACTTATCAGAATGAAGGGCGCTTTGACCAAGAAGAAGAACACGCCTCTCAAATGGTTGTACGGCCTGTTGAAGAGGTATGGCCCTGTCAGAAACAACAAGTACAAATGTACGGCTTCTAGACAACTTTGTCAAAACCCTTGAATATGATGCGCCTTGATGAACTACTGCTTCCTGAATGAAAACCCTGTCAAATCTCTGATGCTGAATGTTCTGTGATGTTCAATGATTTCCTCTGGATGAAGAAACCCCTGTGCTGGCAATAAATCAGGCGTTATTTCACACCCTCTGAATCGCCCCAATCGAGGATGGCTCGTTTCATCGTTTCAGACCTAAACCCTAAAGCTTCCATTCTCTCAAAGACTTGATCAATTTTTCAATTCACAAAATGACATAATGGCTCGGATTTCCAATGCAAAGGCATAATATCCTTTGAGAAGGCGCGACCTACAATAATAGGGTTTATTAAAAAATCGACTTTATTCTCTTTAATATTTCCATAGTCTCATGATTAATTTCAATTATAAAATTAATCTCAAAATGGCCCTTCCAATGTCACTTTATAAAAATCACTTAAGTCGTAATATTAAATATTACAACTTTATATTATAAGCTCTAATTAAGTAATATTTAATTATTTCAATTAAATATTAATATCTCTCCAAGTATTCACCTGATGCACGAGCCGTCTGAAACTGTCGACTGATGAAGTGATTCTGAATGCTATCAATCCATACTGCTAAAAATAGCAGGGGTCCCATGCTGACTGCCAATAACTGCTAAAATAAGCAACTTATGCTAGAAATGTCCGAACGAGCCCGAACGAAAGCCAATTGATCAAAACCTGACAATCTGAAGCTGAGTCAAGCTCCGAAATGACCCTCTATCCAAACTATCAGCCTACGAGGGTCACATGATAGGCTAATCTTACGAACTCTGATGCTCGCCAAAAAATGGGGACATGACAGTCTGCCCTCCCTGAAATTGCTTGTCCCCAAGCAATCTCCACTTCAAAGAAACCCCAATCCTCGGGAGGCCCAAAAGAAAAATTGTGAAATGTCCCACACATCACGAACCGTCTCCCGTGGCATCAACAAAAACTCAACTGCGCAAGCTATCCCTGGATCCCAAACCCAGAGTGAAAGTCTGTCGCGACTGTCATCCTTAGGCTGCCACTGTGCTCTACTGCCTCCAACTTCACCATGCTGAGAATAGTGAAGCAACCCAATGGGACCCATCAAATACTCGGTGCCAAAACTGTCGCCACCGGGATCCCAATACAATATGAATTCACATCCGCCTGTCATACAGAGATAAGAACTTCTAGAAGCATCTGCTACACCGAATCTCTCCCTGTCCTCTACTAAACACTCATGGATGTGATAATCGACCAAGCCATCATGCCAACTAACACCATAGTCGCCCCGTAACCATGTACCCGTAGGAAACATCTGCGACATAGAAGTATCAAGCCCTGTCAAATACATATCGGCATGATGGATAACTGACTGCTGTCCCTGCAAGTAATACCCCACAAACAACTGAGTCGAGTACTTGCAGCTGCTAATCCCATCTTGTGAAGATGGTAACTCTGCACACAGTAATGAATTACTCCCCTCGACTGCACCAAGAGAATCACCCTGTGCACAAGAATGGTGCATCGAATACGAATCATGTACAGGTGGATCAAAGAAAAAACTATAAGCACTCCTCACCGTGTACACCTCATTAAACTCCTCTGTGAGTCTTGTTTGGAATCGCGATGCACTGGAACAATCCCAAACACTACGATCATCACCCAACCCAGAACTAATATCAAGAGTACGATCAGCATCCAACTCGAAGAGTGGGTTGTCATAGATCAAACCACCATCAAATTCAAATAATGGATTATTCACAAACTGCACAATCACTCCATACTGATCTGAATCATCCATCTCTGAATCGCCTGAATAATAAATTGAATTGTACTCCTGACTTGGCTCAACCAGCTGCCGATCATAGTCAACTGCATCGGATGAAATGATTGATTTGCTTCCAGGAGAGGGAAACAAATCAACATAAGTACCAATCTCCCAACTGGATGAGACTCTGAATATCTTCTGTGAAGATGGACAAGTTTCGAGGGTTGTCACACAACTCTCTAGTGAATCAACTACCATGTCACAGGAACTATTAATGATCTACCCTGCATCACCTATCATGGGACTAAACTCAAGAAAACCTGGTGCAACGCGTGGCTCACTGCAACTCTCATCTAGTGCACTCATCCTATCTGTATCAACTGCTCATGTGACCGTGATGGATGTAACCACATCCTCAACATCTCCC
This sequence comes from Sequoia sempervirens, assembly GCA_007258455.2. NCBI lineage: Eukaryota > Viridiplantae > Streptophyta > Pinopsida > Cupressales > Cupressaceae > Sequoia > Sequoia sempervirens. Next base: position 12,166 of record VDFB02077011.1, on the reverse strand, counting down.
TCACTGCTATGAACCATGGGTGTATACTCCTCACCAACCGCTGCCATGGAAGACTGAACCATATCAAAAGATGGTGAAGATTGTGCCAAACTCAACGCCACGGTAAGCCTCTCAATCTGTAACTGTGACTCTTGAAGGGCCAACTGGGTGCTCTGCAATGAGTCCATAGTCACCTCGAGCTCATGAGTGAGCTCATCGATCTGCTCCTCCTTTCCCTTCAATGCATCATAACAAATGCAATCCCACTCGAGAAGGAAATCCCTGTCCGCAAGTAGCTTTAGGTAGTTTTGTTTCATCATTCCAATTGCTTCTCGAAGTGCATGTAACTCTGCAAGGGAAAAACCGCTATCACCGTGCTCATCTGTCATAGGAGTACTCAATCCATAGGTAACCAACATTTGACGTGCAACATCAAAATGCTCAAGGGTTGTGGAAATCATATTGTCATTCACTTGTAGTTGCCCAACCAAATGATGAGGATTCTGTAGCTTACGACCCCCATACAAGTTTTCCGGTTCACAATAAGCGCTATGATATGACGCTGATTCGTCATCACTCACCTCAGGATAAGCAACATCATGTGTGCTTTCATCCATGCACATCTCAACATCTAAGGTGCTGCTGCTTTGTACCTCAAAGGATGGCTCAACTGATAAGGTAGAAGTTGCTGGTATGACAGTATCTTCACACGCTTCTACTCCCAAAGTAACTGCATGCACATCCAAAGCATGATCCTGGGATTCCATATCAACATATGAATCCTCTAGCTTGTTTTCGAAGGTCTGATCCGGAAAATCAGATTCACCATGACATAAATTCTCAACACCAAATACCTCACTAGTACCCAACTCTTGAGTCTCTTCATGTGACAACTCAATAGGATTACTTTGCATATGTGAAATCGCTGCTGTCTCATGCTCACACGAAGTTTCATCATTGCTGTCATAAAAATCAGAAGTAGCCTCCATGGTAGAAACTTCTTGAGTCACCTCTTGCAAGGACGATGTAGGTAAATCATTACCCAAGGTTGTGCTAGTGTTTTCTTGAATCAAATCAGCACTTCTATCGAATTCATCACATAAATTTCTGCATTCTTCACAGGAGTCTGAAGATACCAAATCATTTTGATGAAGAGTTATATCATCCTTATGTGTAGATTCTCTATCCCTTTCAGGTGTAAGCAACTCATGAGCTATAGTGAGATATTTCTTCCTTGCAAACTCTGTCTTGTGGCAAAGACTCGGGTGCAAATCCATGTAACTCATGAAGGGAAGTTCCTTTTTAATTTTCTGAGGTAGAATGCTATACTCCTGGAACATGCTAATCACTTCTCTTTCTGTGTTTTGTGGTGTTCTGTCAATGGTAATCCTTTCGCTGGCCTCAGGTGGTGCTAACTCCCACACGTCGTTCGCTGCCCTAAGTGCACCAACGAACAAACCCTCATGCTTCTCACCTGCTATAGCCTCATCGGGCTCCTATCTCGTGAAAGTGGGCCTAGTAGGCCTATCTGCTGTCCGTGACACTGTCCTCGGAGCTCTCCGTGAACCTGCATCACTCCTATCATTGTCACGATGTGGTGATGGTCTCCTCGGAGTACCCAATCTCTAAAGTACAACTGCCAACTGCTGTAATACACCATTTGACCGCCGTTGACCTACACGAAGATCTCTAAGTGCATGCAAAACCTCTGCATCATCTTGATCTTTGTGGTTATGTGGAATCTCTGTTCTACGAATATATGTTCTGTTAGCCATGTTTTCCGGCTGTCGAATCGAACCCTGTTGCCTGTCAACCAAGGCTCGCCTGAATGTGAAATGCCTGTGAGACCCAATCTGTTCTGGCTGATAAGACTACTAAACCCTCAGGATGGCAGGATTTAGCTCTGATACCACTGTAGAAACCCTAGTTTCCTCCGTTTCTCGAATCTGACAGTTTTTGTGTTTCCCTGAAGTTTTGATGTTTTTTGATGTTTTTGAGCAATAAATGAAAATTGCGATTTTTCTTGAAAATGATAATAAATTCACATAAAATATTTCAACTCTGTAAACTGTGAAATCTACTAAGAATAATGTTGCCAGATAATCTATTAATCTTCTGAGAGTATTACAATAATGATTTGATAACATGCAACTATGAATCAGCAATTATCTAATATTAAGAACCTGGTATTTTTGCAGCAGACTAGTAAGTATAGATCTGGTACGGCTGCATTAATTACACCCTTCTCCCTTGGTTTTATGATTGCAAACAGGTCCAGACTCCTAGGCGCCAAGTTTGATGAAGGCTACTTGTCAGAATGAAGGGCGCTTTGACCAAGAAGAAGAACACGCCTCTCAAATGGTGGTACGGCCTGTTGAAGAGGTACGGCCCTGTCAGAAACAGCAAGTACAAATGTACGGCTTCTAGACAACTGTGTCAAAACCCTTAAATATGATGCGCCTTGATGAACTACTGCTTCCTGAATGAAAACCCTGTCAAATCTCTGATGCTGAATGTTCTGTGATGTTCAATGATTTCCTCTGGATGAAGAAACCCCTGTGCTGGCAATAAATCAGGTGTTATTTCACACCCTCTGAATTGCTCCCACTAGAGATGGCTCGTTCTCCAATGTTTCGAGACTGAAACCCTAAAGCTTCCGTTCTCTGATGAAGACTTGATCAATTTTTCAATTCACAAAATGACATAATGGCTCGATTTCCAATGCAAAGGCATAATATCCTTGAGAAGTGCGAATTCCACAATAATAGGGTTTATTAAAAATTCAACTTCTTATTCTTTTTAATATTTCCATAGTCTCAACATTAATTTTCAATTATAAAATTAATCTCAAATGGCCCCTTCCAATGTTGGGCGCCCCCTTTATAAAAATCACTTAAGTTGTAATATTAAATATTACAACTTTATATTATAAGCTCTAATTAAGTAATATTTAATTATTTCAATTAAATATTAATATCTCTCCAAGTATTCACCCGATGCACGAGCCGTCTGAAACTGTCGACTGATGAAGTGATTCTGAATGCTATCAATCCATACTGCTAAAAATAGCAGGGGTCCCACGCTGACTGCCAATAACTGCTAAAATTAGCAACTTATCCTAGAAATGTCCGAACGAGCCCAAACGAAAAGCCGCTAATCAATGGATCAAAAACCTCGACACCGGGCCGTAGCCGTTCAGTCGACGATTATATGATAGGCTAATCTTTACTTAACTCGATGCTCGCTAAAACGTAATGACCACCCTTCTCGAACAGCTTTTGTCCCCAAGCAATTCCCCACTACAAAGAAACCTTAATCTCTCGAGGCCCAAAGAAAACTCGCAATGTCCTTAATACATCACAAACCGCTCCCCCGCGGGCATCAACAATAAAAACTCAATCATGCTAGCTATCCTCGATCCCAAAACTCAGAGTGAAAGTTCTCCTGTCGCGACTGCCATCCTTAGGTCGCCATCAGGTTGCATCGCTTCCAACTTCACCATGCCGTAGAATAGTGAAGCAACCCAATGGGACCATCAAATACTCGTGCCAAAACTGCCGCCAATCGGATCCCAATACAATATGAATTCACAATCACCGCCATACGTAGATAAGAACTTCTAGAAGCATCCGCTACAATCGTAATCTCCCTGTCTTCTACTAAATACTCATGGATGTGATAACTGTCCAAACCATCATGCCAACTAATACCATAGTCGCCCTGTAACCATGTACCTGTATGAATCTGCGACATAGAAGTATCAAGCCCTGTCAAATACATATTGGCATGATGGATAATCGATCGTCGCCCCGCAAGTAATACCCTCTACAAACAACTCCAGTCGGTACCGCTAATCCCATCTTGTGCAAAGATGGTAATCCTCGCGACACAAGAATGAATTACTCCCTCACCCACCAAGAGAATCACCCTGTGCACAAGAATGGTGCATCGAATACGAATCATGTACAGGTGGATCAAAGAAAAAACTATAAGCACTCCTCACCGTGTACACCTCATTAAACTCCTCTGTGAGTCTTGTTTGGAATCGCGATGCACTGGAACAATCCCAAACACTACGATCATCACCCAACCCAGAACTAATATCAAGAGTACGATCAGCGTCCAACTCGAAGAGTGGGTTATCATAGGTCAAACCACCATCAAATTCAAATAATGGATTATTCACAAACTGCACAATCACTCCATACTGATCTGGATCATCCATCTCTGAATCGCTGGAATAATAAATTGAATTGTACTCCTGACTTGGCTCAACCAGCTGCCGATCATAGTCAACTGCATCGAATGAAATGATTGATTTGCTTCCAAGGGAGGGAAACAAATCAACATCAGTACCAATCTCCCAACTGGATGAAACTCCGAATATCTTCTGTGAAGATGGAAAAGTGTCGATGGTTGTCACACAACTCTCTCGTGAATCAACAACCATGTCACAGGAACTATCAATGATCTGCCCTGCATCACCTATCATGGGACTAATCTCAAGAGAACCTGGTGCAACACATAGCTCACTGCAACTCTCATCTAGTGCACTCATCCTATTTGTATCAACTGCTCATGTGACCGTGATGGATGTAACCACATCCTCAACATCTCCCTCACTGCTATGAACCATGGGTGTATACTCCTCACCAACCGCTGCCATGGAAGACTGAACCATATCAAAAGATGGTGAAGATTGTGCCAAACTCAACGCCACGGTAAGCCTCTCAATCTGTAACTGTGACTCTTGAAGGGCCAACTGGGTGCTCTGCAATGAGTCCATAGTCACCTCGAGCTCATGAGTGAGCTCATCGATCTGCTCCTCCTTTCCCTTCAATGCATCATAACAAATGCAATCCCACTCGAGAAGGAAATCCCTGTCCGCAAGTAGCTTTAGGTAGTTTTGTTTCATCATTCCAATTGCTTCTCGAAGTGCATGTAACTCTGCAAGGGAAAAACCGCTATCACCGTGCTCATCTGTCATAGGAGTACTCAATCCATAGGTAACCAACATTTGACGTGCAACATCAAAATGCTCAAGGGTTGTGGCAATCATATTGTCATTCACTTGTAGTTGCCCAACCAAATGATGAGGATTCTAAAGCTTACGACCCCCATACAAGTTTTCCGGTTCACAATAGCTTATGATATGATCACTGATTCGGCCATCACTCACCTCGTGATAAGCAAGATCATGTGCTTTCATCCATGCACATCTCAACATCTATGCCGCCGCTTAATTCACGATGGCTCAACCGGGATAAGGTAGTTGCTGGTATGACGATCTTCACACGCTTACTCCCAAAGTAATCAGATGCCCATCTAAGCATGATCCCGATTCCATATCAACATATGAACTTCAGCTTGTTTTGAAGGTCTGATTTGGAAAATCAAATTCACCATGACATAAATTCTCAACACCAAATACCTCACTAGGTACCCAACTCTTGAGTCTCTTCATGTGCCAACTCAATAGGATTACTTTGCATATGTGAAATCGCTATTGTCTCATGCTCACGCGAAGTTTCATCATTGCTGTCATAAAAATCAGAAGTAGCCTCCATGGTAGAAACTTCTTGAGTCACCTCTTGCAAGGACGATGTAGGTAAATCATTACCCAGGGTTGTGCTAGTGTTTTCTTGAATCAAATCAGCACTTCTATCGAATTCATCACATAAATTTCTGCATTCTTCACAACAGTCTAAAGATACCAAATCATTTTGATGAAGAGTTATATCATCCTTATGTGTAGATTCTCTATCCCTTTCAGGTGTAATCAACTCATGAGCTATAGTGAGATATTTCTTCCTTGCAAACTCTGTCTTGTGGCAAAGACTCGGGTGCAAATCCATGTAACTCATGAAGGGAAATTCCTTTTTAATTTTCTAAGGTAGAATGCTATACTCCTGGAACATGCTAATCACTTCTCTTTCTGTGTTTTGTGGTGTTCCGTCAATGGTAATCCTTTCGCTAGCCTTAGGTGGTGCTAACTCCCACACATCGTTCGCTGCCCTAAGTGCACCAACGAACAAACCCTCATGCTTCTCACCTGCTATAGCCTCATCGGGCTCCTATCTCGTGAAAGTGGGCCTAGTAAGCCTATCTGCTGTCTGTGACACTGTCCTAGGAGCTCTCCGTGAACCTGCATCACTCCTGTCATTGTCACAATGTGGTGACGGTCTCCTCGGAGTACCCAATCTCTGAAGTACAACTGCCAACTGCTGTAATACACCATTTGTCCGCCGTTGACCTGCACGAAGATCTCTGAGTGCATGCAAAACCTCTGCATCATCCTGATCTTTGTGGTTATGTGGAATCTCTGTTCTACGAATATCTGTTATGTCAGCCATGTTTTTCGGCTGTCGGATCGAACCCTGTTGCCTGTCAACCAAGGCTCGCCTGAATATGAAATGCCTGTGAGACCCAATCTGTTCCGGCTGATAAGACTGCTAAACCCTCAGGATGGCAGGATTTAGCTCTGATACCACTGTAGAAACCCTAGTTTCCTCCGTTTCTCGAATCTGACAGTTTTTGTGTTTTTCTGAAGTTTTGATGTTTTTTGATGTTTTTGAGCAATAAATGAAAATTGCGATTTTTCTTGAAAATGATAATAAATTCACATAAAATATTTCAACTCTATAAAATGTGAAATCTACTGAGAATAATGTTGCCAGATAATCTATTAATCTTCTGAGAGTATTACAATAACGATTTGATAACATGCAACTATGAATCAGCAATTATCTAATATTAAGAACCTGGTATTTTTGCAGCAGACTGGTAAGTACAGATCTGGTACGGCTGCATTAATTACACCCTTCTCCCTTGGTTTTATGATTGCAAACAGGTCCAGACTCCTAGGCGCCAAGTTTGATGAAGGCTACTTATCGTAATGAAGGGCTTTTGACTAAGAAGAAGAACACGCCAAATGGTTGTACGGCTTGTTGAAGACGCCCCGCATTTCAACTTGTCCCTCAAGCATTCATTGTCTCACTTCCCAAATGTTCCACTCTCATTTAATATTCTCAAGTGGATGTTCAATGATTTCTCGATGAAGAAACCGTTGCAATAAATCAAAAGTTATTTCACACCTCTCGACCTTCCCACCGAGATGGCTCGTTCTCCAATGTTTCGAGACTGAAACCCTGAAGCTTTCGTTCTCTGACGAAGACTTGATCAATTTTTCAATTCACAAAATGACATAATGGCTCGATTCCAATGCAAAGGCATAATATCCTTGAGAAGTGCGAATTTCACAATAATAGGGTTTATTAAAAATTCGACTTCTTATTCTTTTTAATATTTCCATAGTCTCAGCATTAATTTTCAATTATAAAATTAATCTCAAATGGCCCCTTCCAATGTTGGGCGCCCCCTTTATAAAAATCACTTAAGTCATAATATTAAATATTACAACTTTATATTATAAGCTCTAATTAATTAATATTTAATTATTTCAATTAAATATTAATATCTCTCCAAGTATTCACCCGATGCACGAGCCGTCTGAAACTGTCGACTAATGAAGTGATTCTGAATGCTATCAATCCATACTTCTAAAAATAGCAGGGGTCCCACGCTGACTGCCAATAACTACTAAAATTAGCAACTTATGCTAGAAATGTCCGAACGAGCCCGAACGAAAGCCAATTGATCAAAACCTGACAATCTGAAGCTCAGCCAAGCTCCGAAATGACCCTCTATCCAAACTATCAGCCTACGAGGGTCACATGATAGACTAATCTTACGAACTCTGATGCTTTCCAAAAAATGGGGACATGACAATGAAGCAATTCTCCTCAAAAAATTGAAAGGTCGTGACAAGTGTTCACTTGAGAATTGGACAAACCTTATTATGATAGACTCATTTGAATACAATTTTGAAAACCCAGAGTTCCAGAATTTCTATGTTGTCTTATATCATGATTTAAGTGCCCTTCACCACAATTTTTGGGGTCAAATATCACAAAATAAAATGCAGGCCCATCCACACCCATTGGTCAAATATCTAAAACATAAGTTAAGCTTTGTAAGCTTTATGTTACATATTATAGCTTGAAATTCCACGTAAAGATTACACTCTTGAAAAATAACTTATTTTTCATATTTTTCCAAAATTTTGTCCCAAATTCCCAATTGAATTGAATGGTGTTTTCTTTTTCTAAAATAGACAAACATTAACATGAAAAACATTCTAAGTTTCTATGTGCATTTTGAAGCATAAATTTTGTACACATTTTCTTAGATTTAAGCTATCTAATCAAAAAATTTGCATGTACATGAACAATGATCTTAATAAAATAGATTCTTAAAGAGTCAATTACATTCAAAAATTTCCTCTTTCTTTCTGATTTTTTTTAATTTTTTTATGAATTAAAATGAGCCTCCTCATCATTAGGTAGTCACTTTGATGAACACAACTTCCAATGAACTACACCTTTTATTAGCACATAGGGACAAGTTTTGGAGATAGCTAGACAAAATAAATTTCAAGAAACAACATAGGGACACAAGACTATATATATATATATATGGAAAAAATAGTTTAAGTGCTTGTAAGAGCAATTTGTATACAATCTCAAAAGTAGCATCGTGAAACATAAATGGAAACCTTGCATACAAAATCAAACATCAAATAATGGAAAGCAACTCTTTCCAAAGTAAAAAAAACAACATTGGCAATTTCTCATCAATCATTTGCATTTTCACATCTTACTAACTTTTTTAACCAAGCTTCAAAGGTCATAGTCACATCTTACTAACTTTTGTAACTAAGCTTTAAAGGCCATAAAATATTTGACAAAGATAAGTTGATCATTGAGTGAAGAGCTCTAAATCTACAAGCTCCACTCATCTCCCCTTAACAAAAGAAGAACAATAAATAACATAAAGCTTGACTCAGTTGTAAGGAATTATAGGTTACTTTCAATAACATTAAGATTTATATTGACATTTTTTGAATTTTAAATTTGGTTTCTACATATTAAACAACTGTTGGTTTTTTCTATTGGATGGGGTAAGGATGAGAGGAAAAACTAGAAGAGTCTTTTGAGGTTGAGGGGCATCTATGTATTACTCACTACATGGTACAGCAGAAAAATAGACTTCTAGTTTTCAACAATTTAGGGTAGACATCCTAGCGTGTTCTTTGCATTTCAGGTATGACAACTAAGAATGTATCTGACCTGTTATTTTGCATTCAAAACATGTGTAACATAGATTTGTGTCCATATGTTACCTTAAAAAACTCATAAACCATTTATTGTTTTAATTGCAATCTTGTCAATTGTTACTCATATCACTTTACAACATCCTTTCCATCAATCTTAAAATGATTCTAGAATTATTGCCCTCATTTATTCCTACCAACTCAAATATCTTAATCTCATTCACCCAACTTAACCTTTATGCTTAAAAAATCTTTATAAAAATAATAAAATTTTAAATCATTCTACTAAACATGGTGTATACTCTAACCCCAATAGATTTTAACTCAAACGGAATTGCAGGTTTGACTTAAAGCACAATAGTATACCCAACAAATGAAGCCAATGCGTGGTGTAAATAGTTTAAACTAGAGGAAGTTAGAACTCCAAATGCATATGTAAAGCTTGGCTTGCATAATAAATTGTTTAACCCATAGAACAGAATACTGCATGAGGACCAAAAATTATGATGATAAAATTTATGCTTAGAGAACTTGACATCAAGATATATGGGTATATTATATTTCAAATAATTACAAAACAACTCCAAAAATAATTGAGGGCATTCTAAATTTAACCGTCCATGTAGAATCAATTTTGCTTCCTCCAACAAGTGCTAAAACAAAAGAACGTGAATTGAAGAGTCATGGTATTCAAAGAGAAGTGAATAAAATGTTATTCGAATAATTTACAATTAGTGAGGCCTTAAATAGAGTGGCAACACTCTAGTCCCCAAACATCATCCTTAAACCTCCTTTTAAAGTTGGGGAACAATCATAAGAATTAACAAAAAATTGTCTAATACATTACTGATGTTGCAACTAAAAGCAAATTGGAAACCATACTTTGGATCATAACATGTAAGAATCCTGGTGATTCTCAACCCCGGAACCCTAACTGAAATGCTGATTTGTTTGAAGGTTTTTGTATGTTTTGTATTTTTTTGTGTTTTTGAGGGTTTTTGCATAAAACAAGAAAGCTGCGATTTTCTTAAATAAATGCTTGAAAAATTCAAAATAAATCTAAATGCAAAGAATAGGCTTTGAGATTGCTCAGAGAAGATAGGCGCACATATTTATTGATTATCCAGAGCTTTTACAATATCAAAATACGACAGATGAATAAATAATGAATTTATTTTCATAAAAAAAAACCCAATTCTCCTTGCAGCCGCCTGAAGGAATGATGAAATTGTACGACTGAATGAATAAAGGGATCTCTGGACTCTGAAAGCCAATACTAGACCTCTGTAAACCCTAGGCGCACCAAGTCCAACTGACAGAAGCTGAGATCTGAAGATTTCCCACTGGCAGATGAAAAGTACGACCTTTCAGCAGTAGTACGGCCTGTACCTGCAGCAGCAATAAATAAAGTACGGCCCACTAAGAATGATGCCAGATCTCTGTTAGAACAATCTCTGAGAGGTCGCCCCTGTTAACTGATGATAAATCCCTGAATGCTTTCTGAAATCGATTCAATATGATCAACTGCAACTTTTGAATGAAGCCACCAAGAAGACAATCTTCAACTGGTATTGCACAGTCTCAGTATGTCAGATTCTGAAGAGGTATCGTTCTCCAAAATCGATTCGTCTGTTGAAACCCTAGGTTTTGCAAACTCCAATGCTCAGAGCAAAATAGAAGACAAATTTGAATAACATATCATAATGGTTCGATTTGTCCTCAATGAATATAAATAGCTCCTTTTACAAATTCGACCCAAGCTCACCTTTTAATAATCATTTAAATAAAATGATCAAATTCGTCCTTTTGACTTAGGAGAAAAATAATAATTAAATGACGTCTCATTAATGAATAATAATTATTCATTATATCAAATATATCACTTTATTATAAAGTATTAAAAATACTTTATAATATACCATTTAATTATTAATATTTAAATATATTAATAAAGTGACTTTAATATAAAGTCAAAATATTAAATATTCAATAATCATTAAATACTCCTTATTTCTCCATCTGACCATCAAACTGAAGAACTGGGTCGACTCCAAGCCAACCAGTTGAACCAGGGGCCCTGCCCAAAATAGCAACTTCCGCCTGTCCGACTTTTTAAAAATAGAGTCTCTGAAAAACCATTCTGAAAGATTCTGCAAAGGCCCAATCTGAAACAACTGCAACACTGAAGCTACGAAACACTGAGTAACTGCCTCAATTGATCCTCTGCACACATCTGTCAGCCTACGAGGAACGAAATGATAGGCTAACCACATATCCAGCTGTGCCGACTAGGATGGGGACATCACATAACACAACCATGTAAGCCTAGAAGGGGAACCTATTGCCAATAGTTACTATTGAGTATAGCAATAGAAATAATTGGAAGGTTGACAATAGATTATTAGGAAATGAAGCTATAAATGCTCAATGCAAATCAAAAATCATTTAATATTGTGAAACATGCAAGAAATGTGCCATGCTTCCTGCAAGGAGTATTTGTTGTGTTTTACCTCAGCAAAGGATTGGTGTACTCCATGATGACCAATTTTCCCTTAGACAAATTTCTTAAGAAGAGTCTTAGATGGCATTTCTAATAATTTAGATCATTAATGGCTATCCTAATAGAGACTTTTCATATAGATGGCATTTCTAATAATTTAGTTTTTACCTCAGCTTGAACCGATGTTTGTTCATACATTTGTATTCATTAAATTCCACCTGATAACAGTGATCCAATGTCACCATCATTCTCTCACATTATTGGTTACATTTTTGAGAAAAATTGAATCTTTTCTCTGAATCTTTAGTTTGGAAATCTATCAGTCTATCTATATATTCAGCATTGGATCACTGTTCTCATGTAGCATTTAATTTATCAGTTCAAGCATCTGTTAAGAAGCCAACAGATTGTGCAAGTCAAGTATAGACAGATTAGATAGATAGATAGATGACCAATTTGCCCTTCGACAAATTTCTGACAAAGAGTTTTGGCTGGCATTTCTATTATTAAAGACT
>VDFB02077010.1:0-29207 GCA_007258455.2 Sequoia sempervirens | reverse complement strand
GCAACCAATAGTAGCCATTCTCCATTTTTAATATGGACCTTTGATTTGTCAAAAAGAAAAGAAAAAAAACTTTTCTTTTGCACAACGCCGAGACACGTCATCATTTTGATGATTCGCGAAAAAAAGAACTCATACTTTATAAACTTACCCAACAATGTTTTCCTCTGCAAAACATTAAGAACATACAAGATAAGACATGTGGCACAATTTCAAGAGTTCAGGGGAATAGAGACTTGACATAACACTACTCTGCAAAGATTGAAGTTAGCACAAAAAAGAAATGACCTATATTTATTCCACAAAACAAAAGTGTTTCACTCATTCGCAAAGAAAACCTTTTCAAAATAAAAGGCCCCATGATGCATATAACTAGAGTGACTTAAGAGGTCTAAAAGGCACATGTGATAACCAAGACAACATATATTACTAGGAAAGGGGGCCAACAACACAATAAAAGAGACTTCACTAGACAATTAAATTACCAAGAATTGGAAGAACAAGTTACCAATTAAGGAGAATGTGAAAAAACAAAGCTTATGATTTGATTGGCTTAGGACCCATACACATCAACAACAATCAGGAAACAAAATAGTAGCATGAAAAGCTTTCACGAATTCAAGAGATTGCATGAAATGACACCGCATGTCCTATGGGACCTAACAAAGCGTAGAGGTTTAAGAGGTAATTAAAATTGCATGTAGGTAATGGGCTTATCTAGTGTTCGAATAAAAGGGGTCGATAAACAAACAAGACAAAGGCCTTAAAGATATAACTTAAAAGTCTAGACAACCGAAATGAGCAGTCAACAATCAAATATAAGAAAAGTACAAGGTCTCGCGTAGGACTTAGGGTTCCAATGAGGGTAGGACTTAGGGTCCCTAAGGCAAATTTTTTGAATAAACCCTTGCAAATCATAGCATTTTAGGAATTTCAATGGATTATTATAGCTCAAAGGACAAGAATTTGAAAATGCACCACCACACTGTTTCCACATTTATCTAGTAACCAAATCAAACTCTTACCTTTTTAATAGATTGAATCACAATCATTGAATTGCCTTCCACCTTTAACTTAGGCAACATGAGAGATGTAGCAATTGTTAGGCCAATAACCAATGCTTATGATTTTGCTTCATTATTAGACTTTAATCCCAATAATAGAGAACCACTATATAGAGAACCACTATACACAAAATTCCCCATTTAGTTTCGATGCACAAAACTAGATTAGCTTCAGATACACCATCAAACTTCAGTTTAGTGAATCCATTAGAGTGAAAGCCCCAAGCCTCCCTTCTCTACCTTTGATAGAACCTTACTTTCTTTACCTTTTTTTCCTGCCAATTGTTAGACCTATTCCTTAGATGAGACCCTTGCCTAGTAACTATTACTAACATAAATAAGAAAACATAATATCATTAAAGTGAATAACTATTCATGTAGGTCATATTTACATGATTTAGAATTCATATAATTGAAATACTTGTAATATAATTGGGTTGTACATGAGTTAATCCCACATTGGATAAAATTGTAGAATCAATGTGACTTAAAAATTAACAATGAGAGAGTTGTGATAAAACAAAGAAATTCAAAACAAAGTATAATAAATAAACTTTTTTTTTACGGAACTTATATAAACAAAATATATTTCAAAACCAAATTGTTGTGTGCAACCCCAAATTACACCCCAACTATTAGTAAATAAACTAAATAATATTGAGATTCAACCAAAAGATTCTAGTAAGATTAAATCTACGTATAAATGTGTAGAGGGATCATTCCACAAAACTCTACTAGAAAAGAGAGCAAAAGTTCACTTCTACCTGAAAATTGTTAAACACAGTTTTTCCTCCATAAAGACGATTTGGATGCGGCTAAAAACTACTAAAGTAAAAATACTGACAAAAGATGAGCTAAAGGGGCTCTATTATGAATGGTTCATAAGGCACAACACTTGCTGAAGGTTTTGCAAATGGGGTAACAACTCAAGCGGGCTTAACCTTGGAGAAAACTCCTGGTTAAGCGCTTTGAGGGAGTAGTACTAGGATGGGTGACCTCCGATTCGCATCCTCCGCTACTACCTCCCATGAGCATCACCTAGATGCAATGAGTTATGGACTATTCGATATCATGAGAGATGGTCTTGTTGAACCACTACTCATGAAACATGGGTCAATGAATTCGACTCGTAAAACTACATGGTTGAATCCCGATAGCAATATCACAATTTGACATGCCGTGGAAAAATACCTCCTACTTATCAATTGATGAGCTAAAGAGGCTCTATAATGAATGGTTAAGGCACAACACTTACTGAAGGTTTTGGTCTGCTGGCTTAACCTTGGATGAAAACTCCCCGGGTTAAGCCATTTGAGTTCGAGTAGTAATTAGGATGGGCTTTAATCGGATTTCCGAACACCTGTTTCAATCTCTATGAGCATCACCTAGATGCAATGAGTGCTGGTGGATTCATTCGAGACGCGAGAGATGGGTTTCATGAACCGCCTACTCACTTAAAACAATGGGTCAAATGAAATTTGACTCAAACTACACCTGCTGAATCCTCGAGAATATCATACCTGACACGCGAAAAAATACCTCCTAATTTATCAATTGACGTAGCCTAAAATGCCCATATTTAACGTCTATGCGCACAACACTTGTCGGGTTTTGCAATGGTAATAACTCGCTGCTTAACCTTTGAGAAAACTACTTCCCGTTACGCCAGCTTTGAGCTCGAGTAGTACTAGATGGGTGACCTCCTCGACGCATCGTTTCAATTTCTATGAGCATCACCTAGATGCAATGAGTGCTTGCGGGACTATTCGATATCATGAGATGGGTTCTTGTTGAACCACTACTCATGAAACATGGGTCAATGAGTTTGACTCGAAACTACACGGTTGAATCCTGATAGCAATATCATAATTTGACACGCTGTGGAAAAATACCTCCTACTTATCAAAAGATGAGAATTTAATAATTTATTTATCACGCATTTGTATATTATGCTGTTACCCAGCTAACATTCAATTGGCTCAAGTCACAAATTTATAGCGTTCCCTAGTGTCTCTATAAATCAATGATTTGTATTAATACAAGTAAGCAAATATTGGTTTTTTTAAATCAATTACATTCGATACTCCAATATTTCCGGCCCTGTTCAATAAATGGTTGCTACTTTACATGCACTCATTGTTAGTTTGAGAAACCTAGCTATTTACAATACAAGAATGCTATTATTCTTTCCACCAATGACAGAAGGCAAATCCAATAACTTTCCTCTGCCTAACACATGACAGGCACTAAAATATGCTGCTGAAATTCTATTCAAAGAATTGCATGTAACACCTTTAAGGAAAAGGTATTATAGCAAACAACTTTGAAAATACACCAATTTATAAACATGCTGTTTAATAATAATTTTATCTACTGATCAAGAGGAACCCACTCGAGTTCAAGTTCCAATTCCCCCGACTCAACATTTTGAAGCTTCAAAGATACATCCTGTTTTATTTTTCCATCTATCAGATTAATTATACTATCTCTTATGAGGGCATTATCATTGGTAGCCAGCCATTTTCCTATCTGCATGTTCTCAAAGATGCCGGCACTTTCAAGTACACTTGCAGCAGAAAGTAATGGTTGAATATCAACCTCCGCTTCACCCATGATATCATCTGCCGATAACAAATCTTTATCATAGACTTGCTGCCAAGGAAGAGCAAAACAAAGTTAGATAATTATCAAATTCTGTTTTCAATTTTCAAAAGCTCTGGTTAATAAAAACTAGAATAATCCTTGATAGGAAGCATTTACTTGGTTTGTAGTCAGAGAACAACCTATAGCACTTCGAACCAGAGTTATGGAAATGGATACAATTTTGAACATGGATTACAGCGAAATATGAGGATCCCTAATATAGATACGGCTGGATACGTCAATTATAGAAGTATAAATATATTCAGTTATATATATATATATATAAAAAGGCATAAAACATACTTTCAATTTTAGTTTAAAATTCATTCTCTTTGTATCTTATGTGATTCAAATATGTGTGTTGCACAAACAGTTTTTTCATGTTTTACTACTTAATGATTTTCCGTGAACCCTAAAGTGGATACAGCACCGGGTGGTGTGGTATCCTACCCAGACATACCAGATACGGCCAAAATATAGGCTCGTATATGGATATGTTTGGATACCCCTATCTGGGAGTGTTGTATCTGTATCCAATATCGAATGCATTTATCTGGAGAGGAGGGGAAGTATCTAGTAACGCTGCTTCAATGTAATGTCCCGAATTTAAATTGAGTATGGGCCGACCTGTTTTTGAAATAGTGTTTGTTAACACTAAATTACTAAATAAATAAATTAATAAATAAACTGCTGTGGCCAACACATTTGGTGGTGGCGCCAATTTGATATTAATTAAATTTGAATATAAATATTACATTCTGGTCGACCTCCTTGGGTTTGGAATATCATTAGGTATTTATTTGAGTTGCCTTCATGTTTTCTATCATCATGAAATCTGGGAATCCATTTCTGCTTGGGAAGAGAGCGCAGCTGCTCTGCCAATGCGCTTAGGTGCGTAGTCTCTCTCAGCTAGTTAGTGTTATGCAATCTATCCAACCACTCTCCATTCAGCACTCATTCCACATCTTCATCATTGCAGGGACAGTTGATTGAGGAAGCGATCAGAAGCAATCAGGTCAAGCCTTTGGCTCTGACCACCACCCTAGCCTCACCATTAAAGAGCGATCATTCACATCCCCAGGCAATACTCCCAGTTTGGAGCAAGTTAGTGCGCAGGCATTAAGGTGATATCATCTGCAGAGCAAGAGACTTGCAGCGATCACATACATCTGCAATTTCATCAAGTCGCTCACACTCAGATCAGGACATAAGGTTCTAGGTGGACGCGACATCCCCAAGAGTCATACAATCACAGCAAGGTACCATCGCATAGTGTTTCAAGGGAGCAGCGTCATTCACAGAGCTCATTGGCCAGATCCGATTTTCACCAGTAATAGTCTATATATCGCCTAAAGCAACGCCACCTTTGGGCGCAGCTTATATCGCCTCTCATACAATGATTTACAAAGTATATTGTCCCTGCAAGGAGGCAATCGCAATTACTTCATGTAATCACTCTAGTTTGTTGAGAAATCATTTATATCAATATATGTGTTGCAATTATGTTGTGAGTATGAAATTTGAAGCCTATTAGTAATCTTTGCAAATCTAGGTGCATAATAAGCTAGAAAATCTCTGTGTTCTTTCATTGGATCTTGTTATTTTCTTATGCGCGTGCCCTAGCATCTTACAGTGGTATCAGAGCGTTGGATTCAGCCAACCTGTGGGTGACCATGATTGATGCAACTAAGTCAACGAGATTTGAGAGCCATCGAGAGAGAAAAGAGAAAACTTGAAGCATCTACCCAAAACAACAACAAGGGAATAGGAGGCAAAGGTAACGAAAGGATGGAGGATCAGAATAATAAGCTCAAAGCATTCATGGAGACACAGGATCAAACGAGCCAAACATTGCTGCAATTATTACAGTCCCTTACGGCTGCAATGAACAACAACAAATCTAGGTCCAACAATGCTGAAGAAGGCCATCCACAGCAGAACCTCAAAGGGATCCACTTACAGACCTTCACAGCCCAAATTTTTGCCTAGGTCAGAGGCACATCATGAAGAAGAAGATCAGTTGAGCTATGGTAGCATTGTACAAGATTATATGAAGCTGGATGCTGAGGCTCAAGCAACAACTCCCTTTGATCAGTTCTACAGAGCTAGAAGAAGTGAGGGAAGACAATATCGAGGAAATAAAGATCTTCAACACAAAATCAGCAAGCTTTCACTCCCTACTTTAGATGGTTCAGGAAAGGTGACTGCATGCAAATGGGTGCAGAAACTAGATACATATTTCTCTCTCAGCCCCATGACCGAGGAAGAAGCTATCAAATTCACCATCTTACACTTGGAAGGGTTAGCTCACGAATGGTGGCACCATGGCATCATAACTCAAGGGTTTGGACTTGTGACTACCAAGGTTACCCCAAGTTTCCGGGACGGGGACGGCAGGGGACGGCGGGACGAGTCCCCAAGTTTCCGATTTTTGAGGCCAAAATTAGGGACGGCAGGGGACGGCTATATAAAAATATAGGGAAAATTTTAAAAATATAGGGAAATTTTAAATATTTAACAGATAACATGAATAAGGCATGCATGATACACATTATAGAACATTAACATATAACATTTGTGTTCAACATTATGCCAATACTCAAAGTCAATAGTCAATACGCATTCAAAATTAACATACAATTACACAAATCATAAAACAACCTCCTAGTTATAATTTATAAACTTATATCAAAATGCCCAAAGGCTACATTGCTGCCATATAGTTTAAAAGTTTGTTATGAAAATCAAAATACAATATCGTATGTCTAATGTATGGAACAAGATAATCCTTGATTATGGCTTTGACTACAAAAGATGCAAAGATTTGCAACGGGGGATATGTATTTTGTAGGTTTAATGATCATGATTCATCATTGGCCTATAACATGCTTAGACCTATAGTTTTAATGAGGTTTTGGGGGAAACACCCCAACAAGATTGAGGTAAATTACCCCTAAGTAAGAGTCTGAGAACCCGCCCTGCATTAGAGTCAAAGGCGGCGCCCTTTGTAAGATACGGGGGCCATCGAGATCAAGAAGCGGCCCTTCCGAGAATAAAGGGCCGGCCATCGAGAGTCGAAGGCGGCGCCCTTTATGAGAATACAGGGCAGCATACGTATCGCGGAATCGGTAGCCCCTTCGAGTCAGGGGGCAGCGCCCCACATCAGGGGAGTCAGGAGGCGAAAAGCATGCGAGAATCTGAGGCGGCCCCGCATCGAGTCGAGAAGCTGGCCCTCTCGAGATCCCGAAGGGCAGAAGCCACCGTCCATAACTCCTGTCACTTGATACAGTGAGATCGAGGCGGAGCCCCCGCCACCAAGCCCAAATGAAGACCTTCGAAACCACACAAACCTTCATGGCGCACACCATTTAATTAAAAAATTTGTAAATTAAAGATTGCAATTTTTTGAAAAAATTATGTTTTTGGCTTTCAAAACGTAGGGGACGGCCGGCCGTCCCCGAGACGGTTGAGGGACGGCTCAGCCGTCCCCCTTCCGTCCCCGGGACTGGTCAGCCGTCCCTATTTGGTCAACGCCGTCCCCCCGTCCCCGGGACGTTTCCTAAGTTTTTTCAAAAAAGGGGGACGGTCCCCTGCCGTCCCCTAGCCGTCCCCCAGTACCCGGGACGTCCCCGAAACCGGGACGGGGGATTTTGGAGGGGGGACGCGTCCCCGGGTAACCCTGGTGACTACATATGAGAACTTCACGCAGAAGCTGATGGAGAGGTTTGATAGGAAAGATCCCAAAGTGTACTTCCAGGAGTTGACAAGATTGAAGCAAACAGGCACTATGGATGAATATGTTTCAAAATTCCAAAGGCTTGTTGTGATGGTACCGGATGTTACAGATAAGAAGCTCATGTTCTTTTTCATTGAAGGTCTATCAGACTCATTCCGTGGCTTGGTGAGGGCTTTGGAGCCAGCAACACTAGAGGAAGCTATTTGTAGGGCCTTGAGTCTAAAAGACTCCACCAAGAAGGGAAAACCTATTGCCAAGAGCACACTAGCAAGGCAGCCAAGGAAGCCTTTTCCTAAGAGTTTTCCTCCAAATCTAAATGACATGTCAAGAAATGAACTTCGTCGAAAGGGTTTGTGCTACAATTGCAAGGAAAAATGGAATGAGCATCATAGATGTCGAGGGAGAGGACAAGTTTACTACATTGAGGTAGTTTCCGATGATGAAGCAGAAACCAAAGAAGGGGGCAACAAGGAAGACACTAATGGGGAAGAACAAGAGGTCATTGTTGAAGGTGGTCCCACAGGAGGTACTCTCACAACACTTTCAGGAGCACCCCGATACCATTCTCTCTGTGTTCAAGGAGTTCTCCGAGGACAAAGAGTCACAATGCTAATAGATAGTAGAGCTACTCATAATTTCATTGACACGAAGACAATTGCCAAGTTGCGCTTGGAAGCAGAAGACATTGAAGGGTTTGATGTGGCAGCTACTGGAGGAAACATCCTCTCTTGCACTAGACAGATTCAACAAATGGAGCTGATCTTAGGAGGACACAAGATGAGGGATGATTTCTACATTGTCAAGATCGGTGACACGAACATGGTTTTAGGGGTTCGGTGGCTTCATTCATTCATTAGGAGAGTACACCATCATCGGAGAGTACTCCATATTGTCATCTGATGGTGTACAAGGAAGAGATCGAGAAGGCCATCAAGGAGTTGTTGGATATGGGACACATATGTCCAAGATCAAGTCCTTTTGCTTCATTAGTGGTGTTAGTCAAAAAGAAGGATGGGACACTCAGGATGTGCATCAATTATAGAGCTCTCAACAAGAAGACAATCAAGAATAGTTACCCTATTCCCAGGATCGATGAATTGATAGATGAGCTACATGGAGTAGTGTACTTTTCCAAGATTGATCTACATTCAAGATATCATCAGATTAGAGTCAAGGATGAGGATGTGCATAAGACAGCTTTCAGGTGTCATTACGAGCATTATGAGTTCTTGGTGATGCTGTTTGTGTTAACCAATGCCCCCACTACATTCCAGTCTTGTATGAATCAAGTATTCATTTTTCAGTTGAGGAAATTTGTGTTGGTTTTCTTTGATGACATCTTGATCTACAGTAAGACATGGGAAGATCATTTGAGGCATGTAGAGGAGGTGCTTGACATTCCTGAGAAGAATTCGTTTTATGCTAAGATGTCAAAATGTGAGTTTGGGATGACTCAGATTCTGTACTTGGGCCATAAGATCAGCACTCAAGGGGTTAGTGTCGATGAGAAGAAGATCAAGGCTATTCAAGATTGGGCTAGACCCAAGAACTTGACACAATTGAGAGGATTTGTGGGCCTTTGCAGCTACTATAGAAGATTTGTGAAGGGTTTCTCCCAACTTGCAACATCGTTGACTAATCTGACTAAGAAGGGAGCTTTCACCTGGAGTCCCACAGCACAGCAGGCATTTGACAAACTCAAGGAGGTAATGAGCTCATGCCCTATTTTGGCTATTCCAGATTTCTCATCTCCTTTTGTACTGAGTGTGACACTTCAAGAGAAGGCATTGGAGCGGTATTGATGCAAAATAAGCATCCCATAGCATATGAGCGCAGGAAACTCACAAATTCAGAGAAGGCTTTCTCCATCTATGATAAGGAGATGTTGGCTATCATGCATGCCCTTGCAAAGTTTAGACAGTACTTGGTTTGTGGGAAATTTGTGGTGAAGACGGACCATAACAGCTTGAAGTACTTCCTCAATCAACGTGATTTGAATGATAGACAACAGAAATGGGTAAGCAAACTTCAAGCCTATGATTTTGATATTGAATATGTGAAGGGCAAGAACAATGTGGTAATGGATGCACTATCTAGGAAGCCTAATCTTTGTGCTATGACTGATATATCTGCTGATTGGAGGATAGGCATTATAGCTGAGTATGGTAGAGATTCATCTGCTAACGATATTTTGGAAGGAAAACTAATTGATGACAAGTACAAGGTGGAGTATGCTAAAGATTCATTTCCTAATGATATTTTGGAAGGAAAAGTAATTGATGACAAGTACAAGGTGGTTGAAGACCTCATCCTCTACAAAATTCGAGTGTATCTTGTGCCCCACTCCAAGATCAAGGATAAGATTGTGTGAGCTTGCCATGACACTCCTCTTGCTGGCCATCCCGGATTCTATAAGACATACAAGCAAGTGAGGGAACGTTTCTCATGGAAGGGGCTGAAAAATGATATCTTGCAGCATGTGAGAGAATGTTTGGTGTGCCAACAAAATAAAACAGAAAATGTGTTACCAGCTGGTTTGTTGCAGCCCTTACCGATTCTGGATCAAAAATGGGAAAGCATATCAATGGATTTCATCACGGGACTTCCGCGGGTGCAAGATAAAGATTGTATTTATGTTGTGGTGGATAGGCTCACTAAATATGGTCATTTCTATGCCATTACTTCAAAATTTAAGGCTCCTCAAGTTGCAGATCTTTTTTTTTAGATAAGTCTTTAGACTCCATGGGTTGCCAAGAAACATTGTGGGTGACAGGGATGGCAAGTTTATTAGCTTGTTTTGGCAAGAGCTCTTATGTTTGGCTCACACAGAGTTAACCCCTAGCACTAGCTACCACCCACAAATGGATGGACAAACAGAGATCGTGAATAAATGGATTGACGGATATTTGAAAAACTATGTGACAGGGTAGAAAACAGCTTGGGTAAAATGGCTACATCTTGGAGAGTTTTGCTAGAACACCACACATCACATGTCCATTGGAATGTCTCCTTTCAAAGCACTTTATGGTTATGAGGCTACTTCTTTCATGCATCTGATTCTTGTAGATAGTAGAGGTCCGAGTGCTAGAGACATGGTGTAGCAGAATGTGGACATCATGAACTCCTTGAGGGAAAATCTACAACATGCCCAAAATCAACATAAGTTATATACAGATCAGTGAAGGACTGAGAGGGTCTTTGAGGTTAACAACATGGTGTATTTGAGATTGCAGCCATACAGACAGTCATCTCTCAAGGGGAACAGAGCGGAAAAGTTGAAACCAAGATTCTACGGGCCATTCAAAATCACAAGGAAGATTGGAGAGGTTGCATATGAGCTCGAGTTGCCTCCAGGGAGCATAATTCATAACATTTTTCATGTATCACGCTTGAAGAAGGCGTTGGGGCAGCAGATCACGCCATCGATGGAGTTGCCACCCCTTGATGACGAAGGCAAACTAATTCTCGAGCCTGAGACGGTGCTGGACGTAAGAGAGAAGCGCCTGAAGAACAAGATCATTCCGAGTATTTGGTGAAATGGAAGAATCTGCCTACTAAAGATGCTACTTGGGAAGGAGTGGAGATCTTTGAGCATCCTAACTTGAGGTTGCTTGAGGACAAGCAACAATTTGGTGGCGAGGACTGAATGTCCCGAATTTAAATTGAGTATGGGCTGACATGTTTTTGAAATAGTGTTTGTTAACACTAAATTATTAAATAAATTAATTAATAAATAAACTGTTGTGGCCGACCCATTTGGTGTTGGGGCCAATTTGATATTAATTAAATTTGAATTTAAATATTACATTGTGGTCGATCACCTTGGGTTTGGCATATCATTAGGTATTTATATGAGTTGCTTTCATGTTTTCTATCATCATGAAATTTGGGAATCCATTTCTACTTGGTAAGAGAGCGTAGCTGCTCTGCCAATGCGCTTAGGTGCATAGTCTCTCTGAGCAAATTCGTGTTATGCAATCTATCCAACCATTCTCCATTCAGCACTCATTCCAAATCTTCATCGTTGCAGGGACAGCTAGTTGAGGGAGCAATAAGAATCAATTAGGCCGACCCTTTGGCTCTGGCCGCCACCTCAACCTCACCATTAAAGAGCGATCATTTACATCCCCAGGCGATACTTCCAGTTTGGAGCAAGTTAGTGCGCAAGCATTAAGGTGATATCATTTGCAGAGCAAGAGACTTGCAACAATCACATACATCTGCAATTTCGTCGAGTTAGTGCACAAGCATTAAGGTGATATCATTTGCAGAGCAAGAGACTTGCAACAATCACATACATCTGCAATTTCGTCAAGTCGCTCACACTCAGATTAGAGCATAAGGTTATAGGTGGACGCGACATCCCCAAGAGTCATACGATCACAGCAAGGTACCATCACATAGCATTTCAAGGGAGCAGCGTCATTCACAGAGCTCGTTGGCCAAATCCGAGTTTCACCAGTAATAGTCTGTATATCACCTAAAGTGACGCCACCTTTGGGCAGAGCTTATATCACCTCTCATACAGTGATTTACAAAGTATATCGTCCCAGGGAGGCAATCACAATTACTCCATGTAATTGCTCAAGTTTGTTAAGAAATCATTTATATCAATATATGTGTTGCAATCTGCAATTTCATCAAGTCGCTCACACTCAAATCAGCGCATAAGGTTATAGGTGGACGTGACATCCCCAAGAGTCATACGATCATAGCAAGGTACCATCGCATAGCGTTTCAAGGGAGTAGCATCATTCATAGAACTCGTTGGCCAGATCCAAGTTTCACCAATAATAGTCTGTATATCACCTGAAGTGGCGCCACCTTTGGGCGGAGCTTATATTGCCTCTCATATAGTGATTTACAAAGTATATCGTCCCAAGGAGGCAATCACAATTACTCCATGGTAATCGCTCCAGTTTGTTGAGAAATCATTTATATCAATATATGTGTTGCAGTTATGTTGTGAGTATGAAATCTGAACCCTGTTAGTAATCTTTGCAAATCTGGGTGCATAATAAACTGGGAATTCTTTGTGTGTTCTTTCGTTGGATCTTGTTATTTTCTTATGCGTGTGCCCTAGCATCTTACATTCAAACACAGAGAACACCACCACTTAAGTATGACAAGAATCTAAATCCTTTTAAACCACCGAAATGAGGTGTTGATAAAGGTACTTAGATATTTATAAATAGTAAGATTCGAATATGAATACTGTTTGAGAATGATAAAGCAATGAACACACATTCCAATTACATGTTAACCTATTGAAAACCATTTGCAATGGTGTAGAAATATCACACTTACATCTCATTTAAGACAAGGCGAAAAGGATGTAGATCAAATATCTTCATACAATATTCGCTAACGAGAGCTTTGAGAATGGTATTTATAAAAAAAATGAAATAACAAAAGAAGTGGACCTTTGTCTTCCTTTAAAGTTATAACATAATACGCATTTCCTATGTTCAACATGGCATGTGACATAGATCTTGTAAACCAATTGGCCCACTTCCATTGTGCTCTAAGGCCACAAATTAACTAAACGTGAAGATTGAAAAATGTAATTTATCTATTTAAGTCAGTGTTTGTATTGTCCCCTTTTTTGAACTAGCAGTGTAGGAGTAGCACTGAGTGAGTGGACTGGCAGCATAGGAATAGTTAGTGTCTGTTAAATCATGAAATAAGGCCAATGAGTCACTTAGGCTCAGTTAAATAAGGAGATAGGGCAGATGAGTCAATTAAGGTCAATCAAATAAGGATGGATTTGTCCGCTAATTGCCATCAATTGAGGAAGGAACTTGTTAGTCAGACTACCATCAATTGAGGACTGAATTGCCTATGATTGAGGAAGCATAGAGCATATCGGCAGCACTGGGAAGAAAAGACAAACACATTTCAGAAATTTGAAAACAAAAATGAACTTTATTCTTAAGCTTGTGATGCTATCACAACAATTGGCGACGTTTGGACACAGAACCCTTCAAGCATGTCAACCTGATTTCTTGGCCTTGGGGATGGAAATCCTTAGGAAGCAATTCATGGTCCTGATTTCTTGGGGATGGAAACCCTTAGAAAGCAATTTGCAGTGCAGAGTGACAGCAGGATCATACAGAGTGACATCAATGATAGAGACAAACAGATTTTCAGGTTGTAGAGTGTCCAGAATCATTTAGGCATTCAGATTTGTTGTAGAGTGTCCAAGATCATTTAGACATCAGATTTGCATGCTGGGTGTGCCCAATAAGTTGTATCAACTTAGTGTAGTTCAATGCTTTGTGTGTGTACACACATACATGTATGTATATATGCATATGTATATATATATTTGTTGCTGGAATATTTCTGAATCTGTTTTGTCTTGTATGCATTTAGTTGAGGTTATTATATGTATATCTATGTCTATATAATAACCTCAACTAAATGCATACAAGACAAAACAGATTCAGAAATATTCCAGCAACAAACAAATATGTGTGTGTGTGTGTGTGTGTACATATACATATAGATAAATATATACACATAGATAAATATGTATATGTACACACACACACACACACACATATTTGTTTGTTGCTGGAATATTTCTGAATCTGTTTTGTCTTGTATGCATTTAGTTGAGGTTATTACAAGTTTTAGGACTCATTCAAAATCTTAAACTAGAGTCCTCCCATGGACCATGTAAGGAAAATAAAGTCCAATGTAATTTTATTTCAAATAACTAAATGTTGCCAAATCACAATAAAGCATGAATTATCATTACCATTCGCCCTTAACCACTACAAATCTATCATCCAGCTATTAACAACACTAGACATAATAGCATATGTAGCAAATTGGCATGATGATTAAAATAGATTTAGTCTTTGAACACAATGATATATTATATTTAATTTTTAATCAGGTCCCCAAAGGTGTCTAATACCCAAAGTTGTGAAATAATATTTCATGTACAATATTTGAGGACCCATTCAAAGGTCAAAAGCACCTAAAGGTCTCGAAAATTCCATTGCTGAAATGTGAATTTCTTTAAGTCCAAGATATTGGAAAGATTTTTCAAATGAAAAAGAGGGAATTAAAAATTTCCATAAAGGAAAAAAATAGTTCCAAGCCCCACATTTCAGTACTTCAGTTTAAATTTCCAAGAAACTTTGCTCCTCAAAATGCTTCAAAGCACTACTGAGCTCTTCAAAATTAAAATTTCCCAATTACCATAGTCATTTTCGGAGTACAAGATGATCAATTGATGACCAAAGGTCTGAAATTTTTTAAATGAAGCTAAGAAGAATGCGGTAGGAAGGCCATCATTCCCTGGCTTCTTCTCCTAATTACCTTTCCATCCAACGATGGCTGATGAGCATATGCATAAAAATGATGGTGTTATAGAGCTATAGTTAATATTGTCAGTGTTGCTACTGTTCTAAGTTTCTATGCTGCTCTTTCACTTTAATCTTCCTTTGATTTCTACAGCTGCTGGGTATTTCTAAATTTTATGTCTTGTCTTTTTACAGAAGTCTTGGAGTATTACCTGCTACATTTCTCTGTAAAAATTAATTGTTACTGGCTTCATGTTAATAAAAACAGAACATGCTTTCTTTTTAGAGCCTTTAAGTGTCCACTGCATTCATATTGTGGGTTACATTTATTTTAAGGCGCTAAATGTATTTACAATGCTTTCACATTTAAATATTTACTTAACCTTTACGTGTTATTTGCATTAAGTGTATGCCATATTGTGGTTTAATTAGCATACAATATTATTTTTTTCTGCTTTTGAGGTTACAGCCATATTTTTTGGGTTACTGAAGTTAAATCAATACATATGATCTTATATAATTTATATAGTAATTTACACTATTAACATATTATATGCATGTTATGTGGTATTATGTACTAAATTCTGTGTGCGTGTGTGTGCATATGTGTGTGTCTTTGTGTCTGTGTGTCTGTGTGTGTCTGTGTGTCTGTGGTTTGTGTGTCTGTGTGTCTGTGTGTTTGAGGTTACAGCCATATTTTTGGGGTTACTGAAGTTAAATAAATACATATGATCTTATATAATTTATAAAGGTAATTTACACTATTAACATAATATATGCATGTTATGTGGTATTATGTGCTTAATTCCTGTTTTTAGGGTGCAAATGTGTGTGTGTGTTTGTGTGTGTGTTGTGTGTGTGGGGGTGTGCGCCGCACGTGCATGTGTGTGTGTTTTATATGTTTCTTGTTTGAAGCAAACCCAACCTCAAAAAGAAATCATCCATATTAGTATGCCTAAACTGAACCGGTAACTTTAGGTTTTGGATGTACATGTTGGCTCTCAAAACCCTACCCACAATCCTCTAGAAGAGAGACTTGCTACCATTTCAAGGGGACTCTGTGTGTGTGTGCATGTGTGTTTTGTGATTGAAGCAAACCCAACCTCAAAAAGAGATTATCCATATTAGTATGCCTAAACTGAACCAGTAACTTTAAGTTTTGGATGTACATGTTGGCTCTCAAAACCCTACCCCCGGGCCTCTAGAAGAGAGACTTGCTACCATTTCAAGGGGAACAAGATTAGAGTGCCACAGGGGCAAGATTCATCGACAAAGACTGGATAGTTAGAAGCTAATGTTTAAGAGTGGGTAATATTTCCTCAACTAAACCCATGAGGGTATTCCTTGAGGTCTCTTAAACAGGGGCAATTAAAGAGAAATGGAATGGGCACAACTAAGCCAATGAGAAGCTATAACCAATGTATGATGAACCCCAAGCTTTGTCACTAAGTTCATGACTTACTAACAGCAGATTGAAATCCTCACAAGTTAGTCCATTTGGCAATGTATATGATAGAACGAGGGTTGGATTGAGATACTCACAATCTCAATGCTTTGGGTCTTCGATAGACAACCCCTTGGTGTTTCACTCCACCACTCAACCTATAGGTCCTAAAAGTGAATAGGCACCCCTGGTCACTTGCCAACCCTGCTATCAGTTCCAATTTGCTGCTGCTAAACAATTCTTGATGCTGATTTTCTAGTTTGCTGCCTCCAATGAGTTCTTGGTGCTTTTCCACATTTCTTCCATCTAGTCCTTAATCCCTCTAAAGACTAGTCAACCTCCTAATTCCTCCTAACAATGTTGCAGGGGTGTGCATAGGTTCTATTGCATTTAAAACAGCCTTGGAATGCTCACTATCCAAGCTCCAAACTCTATTCTCCTACCGCTTTCCTTAAACCCTAGCTTGGGGTTTGGAAAGGCTACAAGGACTAAGTCTTTTCCCTCAAGAAAAAAAAATGTTAAATACTCCTTCCTTCTGCCTCCAGAGGACTTGGAAATGTCTTCTGCCACCTGTCAGGCCTTTGCTAGGTTCCCAGCAATCTTTTTACGCCTTGGGTTTCCAACAATTAGTCACCCCTGCACATTAGGATTTATTTCCAATTGCCTTTTCCCAACCGAGCAACAATAACACGCCTAGGAAAAGATACTTAGCATGCTAACAACTCTCAAAAAGCATTCTTTATTTACACTATGTACAGGTATGGAGACTAACCTAGCTTCCTCTGCTCCCATACTTCCAGGTACAGGCAGGAAACCAGTTAAATCTCCATTTTCTGGTTTTCACCAGTCCAAAACAGCAATACACAAATAACTTTGTATTTACAAAAAGAAAAGCAAATGATGGAATTTCCAACTATAGAATCAGACAAAATACTGTAAAAGACCTTGCTACGTGTTATTCCATACAGAAAAAACTTTTATTTCATTTAAAAGTCTGCTGTATCAAACGCAAGAAACCAGAAAAGAGTCCTTTTTCATGAAAATCACTGTTCTTTCCTTATTTTTTCACAAACTGCCATCGTCAAAATACCACTCATCTGCTCAAAATGTCGGGCTCCTTCTTCCCAAACCGAAAAAAATCAGTTAGGTTAAAAATTCGAGCTCAAAAGTGGAGAAAAACACGTTTTTCGAAAACACACTGTGTTTTGCGATTTTCCCAAAATCTAAGGAAACGCCTACCAAATGATTCCTAATTTGTTCCAAATTAAACCTAAGCTTTAAGAGGGTCCCCTTACACCTTATCAATGGTGTATTAGACCATTACAAAACAAAACAAAAAGATTAAGAGCAAAACATTAAAATACGCTTGTATTCAAGTAGGTGCTCCTGCACCATTCTCCCCCTCTCAGCATGAAGATCAAGGACTGGAAGGTGGTATCAGTTTCAGGTCAATTCCAAGCTTCTTGAATTGATCCTCTTGTACCCATGTAGCCTCTGAGTCAGGTTTGCTCTTCCACTTGATAAGGTGCTCCATGTATACCTTATTCCTTGTTGCTTTCTTCACCCTGGACTCCAAGACCTTCTCTGCCTGAGCTTTCTCTTGAATTGGAAGGGGTATATTGCTGATATCTTTAAAGATTTCCTGATTGTTTTGAACTTCATCATTGACTGTACCCTTGTACCTAATCAAATCAGCAACGTTGAAGACTGGAGATATACCCAAATCCGATGGAAGTTCCACCTTGTATGCATTCTTTCCATACTTAGCTATCACCTTGCATGGTCCTACCCGTTTCATTTGCAACTTGGTGGACATTCCCTTCTGCAATCTGGATTTTTTGAGGTGAACCATCACATAATCACCCACCTGGAACTGCACATCTCTTCTTGTCTCATCAACTTTGTCCTTCAACTTTTGTGTTGCTGATGTGATTGTCCTCTTAACCTGCTCATGAATCTCCTTCATGGTTTGAGTGAAGTCTTCAGCATGTCCACTCCTATTCTCCATTGTTCCAAGGTCTCTAAGCTCACAAATTCCTCTTGGATGCATTCCGTACACAACTTCAAATGGGCTTTTTCCTGTAGTTCTGTTCACACTATCATTGTATGCATATTCAGCTTGGGAAATCACCATATCCCAGGTCTGTCCATATTCCTTTGTCAAGCACCTCAATAGGTTACCTAACACTCTGTTAACCACCTCGGTTTGACCATCGGTCTGAGGATGGTAAGCTGATCCAAATGATAAATTAGTTCCCAATCTACTCCATAGTGTTTTCCAGAAATGACTCATGAATTTTACATCCCTATCGGAGACAATGCTCAATGGCAATCCATGGATTCTCACAACTTCCCTAAAAAATAGATGGGCAATATAGCTTGCATCGTGTGTGGTCTTGCAAGGAATAAAGTGACTCATCTTGCTAAATCTGTCCACAACTACAAAAACACTGTCAAAACCAGATTTAGTCTTGGGAAGACCCACCACAAAATCCATACTCACACACTCCCATGGTCTGTTCGGAATAGGCAAAGGCTGATATAACCCAGCATTGCTAGCTCCCCCTTTTGCTTTCATGCAAACAACACATTGTTCAACATACTTTCTGACATCTCGTGCTAACTTAGGCCAATAGTAAAACCTTTGTACCAGCTCTAAAGTTTTGTTAATACCAAAATGCCCACTAAGACTACCATTGTGTTTCTCTTGGATCAAATTTTCCCTCATTGATCCTCTTGGGACACACAACAGATTACCCTTGAATAACAACCCATTTTGCAATGTATACTCAGCATATTGACTGTGAAAATGATTTTCAAAGTCTGAACATACCTTGTAGGCTTCGGAAAAGTCTTCGTCATCACCATAGAGATCCTTAAAACTTTCCAATCCTATGCTTTTCAGCTGTATCTCTTGGACTGTCAACATCCTCTTGCTTAATGCATCTGCCACTTTGTTTTTCTGTCCCTTCTTGTGCTTAATGGTAAATGTGTAAGCTTGAATGTACTCCATCCATTTCAAGTGTCTATTGCTTAACTTCTCTTGGGTATTGATGTAACTGAGTGCTTGGTTATCCGTGAAGACCACAAACTCTTTGGGCAGCAAATAATGCCTCCATTTCCTAAGGGACTGCACTAAAGCATAAAGTTCCAGATCATAGGTGGAGTATTTTTGCTTAGCTTCATTGAGTTTTTCACTAAAGAAGGCTACAGGTCTACCTTCTTGACTAAGGACTCCTCCTACTGCTACTCCACTTGCATCACACTCAACTGTAAACAATTTATCAAAACTAGGCAATAACAAGATAGGTTGTGTTGCCACTTCTTTTTTCAACTTTTCAAACCCTTTATCAGCCTCTAGTGTCCACTTAAACTTTGTTTTCTGACCACCCTTGATTGTATCTAACACTGGTGCACATATACCACTAAAATTCCTTATAAACTTCCTATAAAACTGAGCCAAACCATGAAAACTCCTTACCTCAGTTGCTGTGGTTGGTGTAGGCCAGTTTAGGATAGCTTCTACCTTACTTGGATCCATCTTCAACGTTCCTTGAGATACCACAAAGCCTAGATACACAAGCTCTTGTTTGAAGAACTCACACTTCTCAAGGTTGATTGCCAACTGTTCTTCTTGCAACCTTTTGAGTACCATCTCTACATGCTTCAAATGTTCTTCTGCTGTCTTACTAAAAATCAGTATGTCATCCAAGTAGACTACCACAAAAATCCCTGTGAAATCTTTAAGCACCTCATTCATTAGTCTCATGAACGTGCTAGGGGCATTCGAGAGGCCAAATGGCATCACTTTCCACTCATACAAACCATCATTTGTCTTAAAAGCTGTCTTCCATTCATCACCTTCCTTAATTCTGATTTGGTGATACCCGCTCTTAAGATCTAGCTTAGTGTAAAATTTTGCACCTCCAAGGCAATCCAATAAATCTTCAATCCTAGGTATTGGAAATCTGTACCTAATTGTGATTCTATTTATTGCTCTAGAATCAGTACAAAGTCTCCATTTACCTCCTTTTTTTGTTGCCAAAACAACTGGGACTGCACATGGACTAATACTCTTTTGAATCAGACCTTGATTCAGCAACTCTTCCACTTGTCTTGCCACCTCTTTGTTCTGCTCAGGGGTCAATTTGTATGCTGCTTTGTTAGGTAATGAGGCTCCAGGTATGAAGTCAATTTGATGACTTATTGCTCTCTTGGGTGGTAGAGTGGATGGTGTTCCATCACTCACAATGCTCTTATATTTTTCTAGCAGCCTTTGAACTGTTTTAGGTATGACTGTCTTCTCAGCCTTTTCTTCCTCTTTGGACTGCATTA
This sequence comes from Sequoia sempervirens, assembly GCA_007258455.2. Classification (NCBI taxonomy): domain Eukaryota; kingdom Viridiplantae; phylum Streptophyta; class Pinopsida; order Cupressales; family Cupressaceae; genus Sequoia; species Sequoia sempervirens. The sequence continues at coordinate 8,672 of VDFB02077010.1, read as the reverse complement.
GGACCTGTTGTGACCTTTTCACACATCGCCCCATTCAAGATGGGGACCCCCTAATTTTTGCTCCGTTCCGGTCTTTTGGCTTGGGTTTTTCCTCGCTCTCTCGCTCTGTCTCTTTTGGTGTCCGTCTCTCCGGGGGTTGTGTCGTCATTGAGCTTAAACGTGAAAATATTGGCCAAGTCTAAAATTAGGGTTTCATCTTTTCTGGTCAATTCAAGGTCAAGTAAAGTCGTAAATTGAAAATTGAACTTAACATTGTTATCAGCAGGCATCCAGCAGGTTTCCAGCCAAATTTCATCAGATTCCGAGATACTTACTATTTTTAGTAAGTCTGCAATTCCAGGCAATTTGTCAGCGTTTTTGAGATTCCGATCATCACACAGCATTCAGAGTACATCAGACTGCTTGCATGCCAAATTTGAGCAAAATTGGACAACTTACTATTTTTAGCAGATCCGGAACCCATGAATTTCGAGTCAGATGCTGAGATTTTCTTTGCATGTTTTGATATTCCTTGGGTTTTTCGAGACCCGCCTTGCGATATAACATGCAAGTCAAAATGATTTCGAGGATTCCCGAGGCTATTTTAGGGTTTGCATGTCGAGCTTTTCTTTGCATGTCGGGTGATTCCGATGGGTTTTTCGAGAGCTTCGCGATGGTGTGACATGCAAACAAGGATTCTCACTCAGTAAGGAACTTGCTATTTTTAGCAGGTATGCCCCGACAGCCGCTTCCCAGCAGTTCAAAATCACGAGCTGATCGCAGTGCCGCAGAAACGAGAGCAAACGGAGATCTTTTGATACACATGCAATACAGATTAGGGTTTCCAGCTTCGGAGCCTAAAAATAGGCATCAAAAGTCAAAATCTTCGAAATCCGGTGTAAACCACCTCGATCAGCGTTCTTCAGGCTGTCCGCTGGTGAAATTTCAAGTCAAACGGAGCACTTACTATTTATAGTGAGTCAAATTGGAAATGTGCTAAAAATAGTAAATAGTCCATGATCCAAACCGTTCTGCAGAGGATCACATTAAGATGTTTGAAGATCATTTGCGAAACCGACAAATTGCCTACGCAGATGTGGCTTACAGATTATTCCCGTATTCCTTGGGAGAAGAAGCTCACTTTTGGTTCATACATTTGCCAGTTGGGTCCATCAGAACATGGGAGCAGATGAAAGAAGCTTTCATTGGAAAGTTTGGTATTCCTATCACCCCAGTGGAGCTCTTCCGCCAATTCACAGAGATAAGAAGACAAGACAAAGAGCCTATCCATGCCTTCAATAATAGATTCCAAAAGGCTCTCACAAGGCTACGTCCTCCGTACATGATTCCCGATGCAAGGGAAAATTATTATGCAGCCTTGGATCCATTGACTGCTATGTTCGTAAGACAAGCTCATCCCATTCCAGCAGACATGAACCAAGCATATGCTAAGGCGGTTGAAGTAAGTCAGAATATGGGCCAAAACATAACTGGGCCTTCTTTGTACACTGGCTTGGTCACCACGAACAATCAAATGCAGACTCTTGCTCCAGCATGGAACCAGCAAATTCTATCATTGAATCCAGTTCCGCAACCGGCGTATCATGTTACGCCACCATCAGATCAATTGATTCTCCATCCTGGGGTACCTCTATCCCAGACTCCAGCTACACAGCCTGTATATCTCCAGAACACGGTACCTGCAACAAGGACACAAGAGGAGAAAGACGAAATGAAAGAATTAGTAGAGCAAATGAAAAGGTTGTCATCTGAGGTAACTCACCTCAGAAATCAAAATAATCAAATGCAATCAATGATAAAGAATTATCAGGCACACCCAGGTGCCAATCGAGGATATCACCACCATCAAGATGCCCATCAAGGACATGGACACGACAACAGCCATGGGTATCGAAACAATAATCAAGGATATCAGAAGAGGTCCTGGAATACTGGACCTAACAATGGAGGAGTTCCATCACCGCTAGATAATCCACCGCCTCCAGAGAATCGCCCCACGGACAGAGTATTTCTGGCAGAAGCTGCTATGTCAGGATGGTGTCGGCTTCATAACACAAGTCAACACTCAGAATTACAATGCCATGAGTTTCAAGTAGCAGCTGATATCTTTAAAGGAGAAGTGAAAAGCACGGAAGGTACTGAAAATCCTCCGACTACTGGATATGAGATTGTACCAGTGCAAAGATATGACCAGGCACTAATCATAGAAAGTGTCAATCTTGTGTCCGAATACCAGAACTACGCGCCACCAGAGGTTAATTACAGATTTCCACCAGCTTCGGCTAACGGTCCCGTGGAGGCGCCAGATACTCAAGTTTATGAAGAAGCTCAAGTCTATTCAGAGGCTCAGACATATTCAGAAGTTCAAGGTACTTATTCAGAGGAGCCATATGACCAGGGTAACTACATTTTCCCACCTCTCGATAATAGCGTGTTGGTAGAAGGAAGTAGAGAGGTGCAAGCATTCCAGACTTCCGGAGGAGCAGCACCTAAGGTGTACCAGAGGACTTATCACCAGAAAGAGCCTTTGACGTCTTCGATTCCTCCGAATAACTTTGCAACCCCGCCGAATCCAAATGCAAGTAACAATCCGAATTTGCCTCAGGATTCTCCGGAGTATAGACAACAGAATGTGATGCAGAATAGAAATGGACAACAAACTGTCCAGCAACAACCCCTCCACGTGATGCAGCGTCCTCAAAAGGACAATCTTCCAAGAGATGACATGAAAAGATTAAGTTCCTATGTGCTGGAGGAAGTTAAGAAAATAAAAGTCAGCCTTCCCTTGTATGAGTTGATGAAAATCTCTGAGGTTAGAGACACAATTTTGGGAAGTCTATATGAGACACCAGTTGTGAAGAGCACACCTCAAGAAGTGCCTAGTTCATCAAGGAGTCCTCAAATCAGTGTACAATCCCGTCCTGTGCAGAATGCAAACATGGTAGAAGAAGTGCCTTACGCGCCTTTTAACGCTTGGGAAGCTCCACAGCAGTCCCAAGGTTTTGTGGGGGTAGTACAAGGATCTTCAAGTGAACCTGAAAAGCCAAGGACTGAGGATAAGAGAAGAGTAAGATTCAGTTTGCCCGCAGAACAAAGGCAAGAGCAGACCCAGAAGGTCACCCGTGATAATCAAGTTTCACAATGGGATGAAAAGAATGAAAGAAAGAGCGTTGTATCCGAGGAAAAGAAGAAACCGGTTGTCTTCTATCAGGGGAAGGATGAACCAGCCCCATTCTTGGTATCAGTTAGAATCTTTGGAAAGCTATTGCACAATTGTTTGATTGATTCCGGTGCTTCTAGCAACATCATGCCATTGAAGGTGTGTCAAAGGTTGGGCATAGTCCCGTTGCATACCACCAAGAAGGTGACTCAACTAGACAAGACCGAAGTACCAGTGGTTGGGGAGTTAAATAATATTCATATGCAGTTGTCAGCTGATCCCCGAATCCAGAGCTGTATTGACATATCAGTGGTCGACATACCGGATGGGTATGGCATGTTGCTGAGCCGGGACTGGGCAAGAAAATTGAATGGGTACATTGCAACGGACTTCTCCCACATGTGGCTTCCATGGAAGGGAGTCCCAAATCAGATCAAGGTCGAGAGTACACCGAGATTGAAGCTGATGATCACGGAATATGGAGAAGATAATGAAATCATGTTTATACAAACTGATTTAGGCTCGTATAGGCCTGTTAAGCAAGAGGTATTGATGTTACAAAGTACAAATGAAGGAAAATGTTGGGAAAATGCCACTTCCACCGAAGTGTTGATTGAAAGTGACTCAAGCGATAGTGAAGGTGGAGGAACATTTGAGAACTTCAGGGACTTTGTCCTTAACAGTGTGAAACAAGAAACAGAGTTAGGGAAGGATGCTTCAATTAAGAATTTGCTGCTTCCCAACTGGTGTCGAATACACGAAGCATTTCATTCAGAGATCACTTGTGCCATGTGCAAGGTGGCACTAGAGCAAGTTGCTAGGCTTGTCCCCCATACTTCATTACAGGAAGAACATCAGGAGACGAATGAAGAAAAGGAGATTCTAATAGAACATCAAAAGATGAATGAGGAGAATGGTGTTGTGATAGAAGAAATTGTAAAAGATGATACCCCTCAGTCAAAGGTTGAAGAAAAGACTCCAGGGGTCTGCAATCAAGAAGAGACACGTGTTCAGTCTCCCAATACCCCTACAAAGAATCAAGTGTGGACTTTAAGGTTCGATGGATCAAAGTCGAAGAAAGGAAATGGAGCAGGTTTTGAGTTGGTTAGCCCGACAGGAGAGGCTTATTTGGGTTCCTATAGGCTCCAGTTTTCATGCACCAATAACGTTGCTGAATATGAATCCTTGATTCACGGATTGCTCCTTGCAATTCAGAAAGGAGCCAAGATTGTATATGCCATTGGAGATTCAGACATAGTGGTCCGACAAGTAAGGAAGCAGTTCGCCTGTCATGACAAGAGATTGAACCGCTACCGGAACAGAGTTTGGGACCTGATAGAGAGCTTTGATGCATTCAACATAAAGCAAGTTTATAGATCCAAGAATACCGTTGCAAACTCTTTGGCACAAGCTGCCAGTTCTTTGGAGCCTTTGGCAATGGAAGGATTGAAGAAGTTCACAGTAGAGTTGGTTTCAACCCCGGCAATCCCTGATAACATAAAGAACTTTCAAGTGTTTGATGACGACAAGCAGATTCTGGATTTTCTCACAAACTCAGGAGTGTTTGAAGCACAAATCATAGATGAGGAAGATGCCGAAGAGGCTGAATATGATACAGAAGGGATATTGAATTTGAAGACTAATGTAATCCCAAAAGGAATGGTTGAATTGGAAAGGCTATTTGACACTGACAGATTAAGCAGAAATCAAAGCACGCAAGGCAATGATTGTGAACCTGTCAATCTAGGAACAAGTGAACAAGTGAAGAACGTTTTTATTGGAAAAGTTTGCACACCTGAAGAGAAAGAAGGCATCTTAAAGGTCATGAAAGAGTTTCCAGAGGTGATAGCCTGGGGATATGAGGACCTCAAAACATATGATACATCACTGATTACACATACAATTCCACTGAAACCAGGCAGCAAGCCATTTAGGCAGAGGCAGAGGCCGGTGAATCCATTACTGGAACCGTTGATTTATCAGGAAGTCAAGAAGCTCCTTTCAGCCAGGATTATTTTTCCAGTGAGGCACTCCACGTGGGTCGCCAATCTCGTGCCTGTTAGAAAGAAGAATGGAGAGATAAGATTATGCGTAGACTTCCGCAATTTGAATAGGGCCTCTGAGAAAGACAACTATCCCTTGCCTTCGCTGGATGAGGTGTTGCAAATAGTGAATGGTTCACAAATGATGTCCTTTTTGGACGGATACTCGGGCTATAACCAAGTGATGGTTGAACATGAAGATAGGTTGAAGACTGCGTTCACCACGAAATGGGGAACATTTGCCTACAGAAGAATGCCTTTTGGCCTAATCAACGCAGGAGCCACTTTCCAGAGAGCAATGGACATCGCTTTTCGAGACCTTGTCGGAAAGTGCATTATAATTTACATGGATGACCTAACGGTGTTCTCGAAGAAAAGAGGAGATCACGTTGAGGATTTGAGAAAGATATTTCAGAGATGCAGAAGGTTTGGCGTTTCTCTGAATGCTAAGAAATGCATATTTGGCGTCACCGAAGGTAAATTGTTGGGTCACGTTATTTCAGAGAAGGGTATATCAATTGACCCTGAACGTATTGAAGCTATCTCAAGGATTGGTTTGCCAGGCACTCAGAAAGAATTAAGGTCATTCTTCGGCAAGATCAATTTTGTCAGAAAGTTTATAACCGGATTTGCTGAGATAGTGAGGCCCCTAAATGAAATGTTGAAGAAAGATGCAAAGGTTGAGTGGACCCCACAGACTAAGAAGGCTTTTGATGAGATCAAGCAAGCTATAGTGGACGCTCCAGTGCTGGTCAGTCCAGATTATACAAAGCCTTTCTATTTGTATTCATTTGCCTCAGAGCATACATGCGCTGCAGTATTGACTCAAAGAACTGAAGAAAAGGATGAGCATCCAATTGCTTTTATGAGCTCACCCTTGAAAGAAGCAGAACTAAGATATCCAAGCATTGAAAAGCAGGCGTATGCTTTAGTAAAGGCCGTCAAGAAATTCAGACATTACATCTTGAGGAGTAAGATCCACGCAATTGTTCCTGACGCCACGGTGAAGATTTTGTTGATGCAGAATGAGTTAGGTGAAAGAAGAGGAAAGTGGGTCGCCACTTTGCAAGAGTATGATATTGAGATACAGCCGATGAAGTTAGTTAGAGGGCAAGCTTTGGCTCAAACGATCGCCATGGTTGGCCCAGAACTGGTTCAACAACCTTATGTATTAGAGGAGGTGTCTCCCGGAGAATGGTACGATGACAGTATATTATTTGCTGAACCACAGATGTCCCCGCCATTTGAATCCAGTTCAGCGGAGGGCACTGAGAATGAGAAGCCAAAGGTTTATGCTTCAGGGATCAGTTCTCTATAGGAGGAACTATGAAGGTATATATTTGAGATGCGTAGGAAAACAAGAAGCAAAACAGTTGATGGAACACTTCCATGAGAAGTTTGGAACCGGACACGGGGGAAGTTTGGCCACAGCTCATCAAATCTTACGAGCTGGATATTATTGGCCCACGCTTTTTAAAGACACATATGAGCATGTGAAGGCTTGTCACGTATGCCAGACGGCAGCGAATAGAGGAAGGCATCCCGCTATGCCTTTGCAGCCGGTGATTGAAGTGAGACCATTCGCGAAGTGGGGATTAGATTTTATTGGTATGATCAATCCACCGTCATCAGGACAACACAGATATATCTTGACAGCGACAGACTACTGCACCAAATGGACAGAAGCACAGGCTTTGAAGCAGTGCACGTCAGATATAGTCATCAGATTCCTTGAAGAGAATATTGTGACAAGATTTGGATGCCCCCATGTTTTGGTCAGCGACAACGGTTCAGCTTTCTCATCGCTGAAGTTTTCCAATTGGGCTTTTGAGTACGGAATTACATTGAGGTTTTCCTCCAATTACTATCCGCAGGGAAATGGACTAGCAGAGTCCACAAACAAGAACTTATTGAATGCCATTAAGAAGTTACTGGACAAGAATCCGAAAGATTGGCATACACAGTTGAGGTTTGCTCTTTGGGCAGACAGGATAAGAACAAAGAGTTCCTTAGGGACATCTCCCTATCACCTGGTTTATGGACAGGATCCAGTTTTTCCAGTCCAGTTAAGGATCCCTACTCTCCAATTCATTCAAGAGTATCTCGAGGGAGAGGATCAAGTTCAGACAAGATTGTCCCAGTTGATGCATCTAGAAGAGAAAAGAGATGAAGCTCTTGAGAATCTAACGAAACACCAGGCTATAGTAAAGAGATGGTTCGATAAACAGGCAAAGATCAAGTCGTTCAGGATTTCTGACTTGGTTTTATATTGGGACAAGGCCCACGAGAAGAAAGGTGACCACGATAAGTTTGATAAGTTGTGGTTGGGTCCGTATCAGATTTCTGAAATCCTTGGGGATAATGCATTCAGGTTGCGTACTTTGACAGGAGAGGATGTCCCGTTGCCCGTCAACGGACAGTTCCTCAAGCATTATTTCCAGTCCTAGGTTCTCTCCGAGAGCCTACCATGTAATATAGTTAGATTAGGGTTTGCTTTCCCGTTTGTGCTTTCCGTTTGCTTTCCTGTTTTTCTTTCGTTTTGGTTTTGGTTTGTTGCCCTTTGGGTTTTTGGTTTGGCGTTTCCGTCCCCTTGAGTTGTCCGCTCAAGTGGTTTTGGTTTGGGAATGGGCAAGGATTTAGGGTTTTCCCATTGCGAGTGAGGTGATGACGTTTTAACTTTTCACAACGTGGTTCTTTCCACTGGAATTTGCATAAATTTTTGAAAAGAATTAAGATTGTTTTCCTCTTGTCCTCATCCAGTTAGAGATTGAACTCGTCTCGGGAAGTTAATCCGTTATTGTGTCTCAACACACGAATCTAAAGACCTTAAAAATCTTACCTATCTCCATTCTGAGTCATTTTGGTTCCTTGGGAAAGGTTTTGGCAGGTGAAAATTTTACATCTTGCTTCAGCGCCACTGCAATTCTCAAACCCATTGGAGGCTTCTTTGCCTGCCAGCCAATTGAGGAATTGACGGAGAAATCAAAAGATAGAAAAGAAAATATGCTTAAAAGAAATATCTGAAAAGAAAAGAAAAATGAGAAAATGAAAATGAAAGAAATATCACAAGATATTGGTTTTGGGAACATACGAGTAACTCCACCGGGGCTATAGACGCCTGACCGGCAGTGGAGCAATATTCGTGAGAATTGTAGCGATAACCTCGTCGGGGCTATGGATGCCTGACTGGCAGCGAGGCAATGTCCAGGATGCTTTTGAAGTTAAGATATTTATATAACCCGCTACGGCCGATTCCGGAAATCGACATGGTTCAGAGATGGAATGCATGCACACACTCACAAGGTTTTAGATGAAAGTGTTTTGATCCAATATCGGATTCTTCTCCCCTTTTGAGTAAGTGTCCTTTCCGTATGATGGTTTGAGAAAGATTAATCTGAGTGTTTTTCAACACTTTCCCGTGGGGATGCCAGATGTTGTGACTCTTTTCACATCACCTATCTTAAGATGGG
>VDFB02077009.1:0-27070 GCA_007258455.2 Sequoia sempervirens | reverse complement strand
AAAAAATCACATGTTTTAGTGTGAGAATTAGTGGTCTATAATTTTGATCAAATCATTTTGGTAAACCCTATTTTCCCCCTAATTAATGGTGAACCCAACATATTGAATTGTGGACACAGAAAAAGTATCCCTCTTTGCTTGCTTGATATGGGAATAATTAATCACAAATTGGACATAATGAGGCCTTGATTTAGTGTTGTGAGGTGTGATACACATCCACATAATGTCTTGGGCCCTTGCAAACTGAATAAAATACATTTATTGATGTCTTGTAAAGGTGTTGTAAGGTGTTGTAACACATCTTTACACTTTTCTAGGACCATAATATCATAATTCACATAAATAACCTTATCAAGACCTATTCCAAAGTCTTGTAAAGTATTGTAACACACTTTCACAATTTCCTATGCTTTTCATCAATATTTACACCTTTCTTATGCTTTAAATGGCCCCTTATAAATTTACAGGGCTTACTTAAGTGTCTTGTTGAAGAACCCGATAAACATTATTTAATTCCTAAAATCCACTTAAAAATTCCTAAGTGGACTAAGTCACCATTGGTTGCGACATAGTCCCATTTAGCTCAAAAATCAAAATTAATTTAAAATTCTTTCAGGTTTTTATTCCTTAAGACCTAAGGTCAGCCTGTGATGAGGTATTTTTAGGAATTATGGCATAATTTTGTATAAATAAAGGGTTTTCCCTCTCATTTCACTAATTCATTCATTCCATCAATCAATATTCTCAATCACTCATCATTCTTCTTAAGCAAGCTAGGGTTTTTACATTCCAAGACATCAAGATAACTTTCTAAGACATTCAAGGATAGATTCTTCAAGAATTGCTACGAAAAATCAAGATCTATCATCATGGCAAGGTAATAAATCCATTGTTTCATGCTTCATTACATTATTTCTCCATTTTGGTTTAATTACCTAAAAGGGGTTTGACCAAGGAGAACCCCCATGCCCTAACAACCAACATTTCTCCTTCTCTTCTTGTGTGTTTGTAGATTTAGGAACTTTGAGGGTTTGAAGATCATTGAATATTAGGTTGAAGACAAGTTGAAGACCTTTCCTTGCTTGCAAAGCCAAAATATTAAGAAAAAGTCACTTCCAGGCCTGAAAATTAGAGTTTCAGAAGTGAACGCCTGTCAGGAACCGAAGTACAGACCGAGGGCTTTCATTTCTACTTTTGAATTTTTAGAAATTCAGAAGTGGACTAAGTCACCAATAATGGTGAATTAGTCTCACTGAACCTATTTTTTAGAGGTTTTTGTAGATTTGGATACCTATTTGGCCGAAGCAGGTTTCTAAGCAGTTTTTCTAAAATTGGGACTAAGTCACCCAGCCTGGTGTAAGTATCCTAGTTAACATTTTCAGTCAATTTCTTAGGATTCCAGAATCTCTTCACATCAGATTTTAGATTCTAGGTGCACCTCTCCAATTCTGTTCAATTATTTCATCATTTACTTGCATTTTTAGGTGTTTTTGCAAATCACAATGTCTTTTCCAACAAGTTGCTTTTCATTAGTTTATTGCACTTAGACATTACAATTAGTCATATTACATTCCTCTTTACATTAGTATTGAATGAGGACATTTCCCATTTTGGCCCATCTCTATCCTTTTAGGTGAAAAACCCTAGAAATGTGAGAGTGCATTTTGGTGCCAAAATCTTTGTCCACATGAATATTATAATTTTATGATCTTGGTGTCTTTCTTCTCATCGTAGGTGGGATATTGCATTCATTTGCATTAAATTATATCTCATTTAGGGTTTTCTACTTTGCATTCAAACTTGCATATCATTTAGGGTTTAGAACTGCATTGTTTTGCATTCCTTAAATTTGAAAAGTACAAAAACAAATTAGTTATTTTGCATACCATTTAGATCTCATAAAATTTCATTTGAAAATAAAAACAACATTGCATTTCAAATTAGGTCTTTGTATTCATAATTTTATTACATTTTCACATTGCATTTCTAGAAGATCTGAAACTGAAAGTTACTGTCTTAGACCTGGAATTGAAAAACATTAAATCATTCAAAAATAGTTAAAAAACCCTAATCAAGGACCCATTCACTTTTACTGTCAAATGAGTCCCTGATAAGGCTTGACCTAAAATTTCTCGCATCTGAAAATAATTGAAAAACACTTAGAAATCAGTTAAATTTTTTCAAAAATCCTTATCCAGGACCCATTCGCCCTTACTGGTGAATGAGTCCCTTATAGGTCCTAATCTGCATTTTTTGGGATTTGAAATATCTATTTTAGGCTTCTTTATGTTGTCGTTACTTTTCTATTTTAGTTTCTTGATTTTCTATTTCATCAAATTCATTGCATATAGCTTAATTTGCTTCATTTAGTGCATTGTCAAAATTCAGAATTGCATTTACAACATTTCATTTCAATTTATTGCATTTTGTAATTAGCAAATTACTTTCTTCAGATCTGGAAATCTGAAAGTGGATAAGTGTTTTAGCAATGTTTGGAAGTCCTTGTTCTCTTTGATTGATGTTTCAAGTTGTGTTTTTTGCAATGACCCTAATGCACTTGAACCTACTCATGCTCACACAACTCCTAATGCATTTCTTTGTGATGTTGACATCACTGGAGAAGATGATGCTAGCATGAATGAATTCATACATGATTTCCTTAACAACCTTGAGAATAATGCATCCTTCTATCCTTCCATGAAACAACCAACATAACTTGAGATGTTTGATCTTTTACATCTTGAAATTGAGACATAAGCCAAGCCTAAGTTCCCTACAATAGGTGAACCTAGTTCCTCTAACAAACAAGGATGTTAACAAGGTAAAAAATACTCCTATTAATCTAGAAGAAACATATGGAAAAGAATTCATGATCTTAATCAAACAAGGATGTGATACAAGTGAACATGAAATTCTTCAACTCATAGAGCACATATCAATTGAAAATACCAAAGGATTAGGATATCAAGATCCTCCCCTTGACATAAGTGTCCTCCTTCCTAAAGAAAGACCAATTCCTCCTAACATTGATCAAGAAGACAAGGTCATTTCTGGTCCTCATGCTCTATATCCACCTAGGGAAGTTGGTGAATCTAGTAAGCAATGAAGGCCTTAAAAACTAAAGAAACTAAAATTCCCTTGTCCGCCATATTCCATTGAAAGAACTTTACAAATACTTCTAAACCAAGGACTTATAATATTACCACCCATTAGAAAAAATCCCAAACTATACCGTAAAGATGCAAATGTTCCACATTGTCGATACCATAGAATTCTTGGAAATAGTACTGATGAATGTCGTGATGTAAAATATATATCATAGAAATAGTCCCTTAAAAGCATTCCCTTTCACTCCTTTACATGTAATAGTTGTAGAGTCTTAAACATTCTCACTATTACAAGTTATACACTTATTACAAATTATTTTATTTATTGCAAGAAGATCATTCTCATCACCTACCTCGGCTCATTCTTGTCTTGCACTTAATGGGAGCATGGGTTAGTTATCCTTGTCCTAGTCTAGGTACAAGTTATTGTCCCTTTGGCTAGTTTTTTTCCTTCCATTTATGTAGATTGAGATTGGGATGAAGACGACCTTCTATAGGGTGACTCACATGTTCCTTACTAGTCTTTTGCTTTTTCAGGTTTCTTTATGTGATTGGATGTGTGTAATGCGATCCCCCATGATGATTCATTTGATGTACCTTTCTCTCTTTTTCTGCATTACTCTATATGTACCTACATTCTTGTCTATGTCATTGTACCATAGAAAAAAGACAACTTGCTTGATTTGGGAATAATTGATGAAAAATTAGACTCAATGAGGCCTTCATGTAGTGTTTTGAAGTGTTTCACACATCCACATTAGGTCTTGGACCCTTGTAAATGCATTTATTGATGTCTTGAAAAGGTGTTGTAAAGTGTTGTAAAAGAATTTCACGCTTTTCTAGACTTAATGAACTCATCTTACCTTAATTCAACAATGTAAAAAGTATTTAAATGCATTATCACATCAATCTAAAAGGATTGTAAAATAAACTTAATGTTAATCTAGTGTTGTAATGTGTTTTACACATTCACATTGGATGTTATGCCTTCCTAGGCTAAGTGGACCTCATTTTAGTGTTGTACAGTGTATCACACTTTCACATTGAATTCTATGTCCCAAGCTCTAATTACTTTTTACACCATCATTAATAGGCTCGTATTACCCCATATTGTGCATCCCAAGGCATAATTTGATCAAATACCCAGTGAAATTAACATAAGAACTAAAATTACTCATTGCCCAACATTCCAACTATCAAAAGGACCCCTTTGGGACTAATTCACCCATCTATAATAGGTAGGACTGATTCACCCAAGGTGGCAAATTAGTCCCATTTGGGTCATTTTTGAGTTTTGAGTGGGAAAAAGTTGGATTTTAAGTTTTATTTTTCTCCACGCCGACCTTGGGGATCCAATTAACGGGAAAATAAGGTGAATTTCCTATAAATACAAGTCTCTAAACCCTAAATCACAATCAATTTCATTATTCATTCATCATTCATCAAGTTCTTAAGTCAAGCAAGATATGGTTTTTGTATTACAATTCATTAAGATAGCATTTTTAGACATTCAAGGGAAAAATATTCACCCTTTGTTGGATAAAATCAAGGTCAATCATCATGGCAAGGTATTAACTCCATTATTGCATGTTTCATTACATTCTTTCTTTATTTTGATTTAATTACCTACAAAGGGGTTTGACCAAGGTAAACCCCCATGTCCTAACATTCAATATTTATCCTTCTCTTCTTGTGTGTTTGCAAATTTAGACATCTTGAAGGCTTATAAATCATTGAAGATCAAGTTACAAAGTTGTTAAAGACGTATTCTTGTTGACCAAGGCAAAACATCCACAAAAAGTCACTTTCAGGTCCAGAAATCAAACTTTCGGAGGCAGACACCTATTAGGAACCGAAGAGAAGATCGAGGGCTTCAGTTTCCTCTTTTGGATTTTTAGAAATTCAAAAGTGGAATAATTCACCATAAGTGTTTTCTAGCCCTGAAAAAGGTTTTTTGTAGTTTTGGACACCTATTTGTCTGAAACGGGCTCTGAAACAATTTCCCAAATCTGTGACTAATTCACCTAGAATGGGGAATGAGTCCCTATAGGCCAAATTTCTAGTATCGGCAGCATTTTAGAAGTCATTTCCAGCCTCCAGCAAGATCTTAGGTGCACACATTCAGTTTCATCCATTTTTGTTATAGTTTGCATTCATTTCTAGGTGTTTTTGCATATCACAATGTGTGTTCCAACAAATTGCATTTCTTAAGTTTTGCATCTATAATCAATAGTCTTTATTAGTTCTTTGCATTTAGATTATTATAGTTAGGCATATTTCCATCATACTTACATTAGTTTGAGTGAACCACCTAGAATTTTTTTGGGATCTATCTCTCTCCTTTAGGTGAAAAACCCTAATTGAGAAAGAGAGTCATAGCATCCTAAACCACAAAAAATTATAGTTCATTTTGGTGAACCCAACATGAACCTACATATTAAACATTCTCAAAAATCTTCTTGTCTAATTTGGAGTCTATCCTCATCCTAGAATTAGCTTGCATTGCATTTCGCATTAGTATGTTGCATTCTAGGGTTTCAAATTTTGCATTAGTAAAAGTGCATGTAGGTTGCATTTTTACATCTTAGTTCTGCATTATACAACATAGACAACATAAAAAGCAACCGAAAAAACTCAAAAAAATTATTAAAAAAAATCCCCCTTGGGACTCGTTCGCCACCTTGGGAGAATTAGTCCCTTTTCACCCCTGGAACTGCCTTTTACAGAGTTGAAAATCCTATTTTTATGCTTCTATTTTCTGCCATCAACTATCTGTATCACTTGGATGAGTTTTTGTTACATATATTTCACAAAGTCTAGCTTAATTCGGCTAATTTCATGCATTGCTTCTTTTCAAATTTGCATTAAAAACATTTCATTTTCAGATCATTGCACAGTTTCATCAACACATTACTTTGTTTGAAATCTAAAAAGTTGCATTTCATCCTATGTCTTTACATTGCATTTTAAGTTTTCATAACTTCTATTACATTTAAATCATTACAAATAAGCATTTCTTACATTCATCTTCATTGTGGATAGCATTAAATTTTTGCAATTTTCATTTTCAGCATTAGTTCCTAGTACACTTAGATCAGCTTCATCAAAAAATGAAAACGAAAAACTACAAACATCAAAAGAAACAAACGAAAAAATGTTTAACCTTAGAGAAAACATATCATTCAAAACCTTTAGTAGTGATGACTTTGCAATGTTAGATGAAGCCCTTGAAGACTTCATCTCTCCTAGATCATCCACTAAAGGTTTGGCACAAGAGGATGCAAGCATCGATAATCATGATAATCATAATTTTTCTTCTCTTGGTATCTTTCCCATTCATGATGAACGTATCTTGATGAAAGAAGACAAAACCATTGAATATCTTGAACATCTTGCTTTTCTTCCTCCTCCTCCCCCTTGCAACGAAATTATGACACACGAAGCTGAAATAATTGCCACTACCTTACCTAGTCCCCATTCATCTCCCAACACCTCCCCTACTTGTGAAAATCCTTTAGTGAATAAGGATAAAATCATGAAAGATCATGACAAACAAATTTGTGTGGAGGATATGATTGAGAGCTATGACAATCCTACCTCTCCTACTCAAGAAGACATAATAAGACATGTGAATGCAGATTTAGATAATCATGATGATAAACCCTTTTCTTCTCCTAGTATCTTCTCCACATATGAAGACGATAGCTTAGTGTTAGAAGATATCATTAGTGAAACTCATGAAAAACTTATTCCTCCCTTCCCTGATGCCCCTACCATTTGGGAATATCTATTTGAACAAAAAAGTCCAATCATTGGTAACCATGAAACTCCTAGTTATCCTTCTCTTGATGCCTCTCATATGAGCGATGAAGTTATCTTTCCAAATCCAACTATGACATGTGATGAACCTATTCTTTGTCACTTTCCTGAAAGATATCCTCCTAGGGTTGATATTATGGCACATAAGAATGATACCTTAGAGAAAGTAGACAACCAAATAGAGCCTTCTTCTCAAATCACCACTATTGATACTCAAAAAAATCCAACCATTGATCATTCCCCTATGTGTGCTGAATTTATTTTGGACACACCTAAAAATCCTATCATTCTTTACCCACCATTACACAAGAAACACACTCACAATACACCCAACCTCATTCTTTACCCACCTACACACAATGTTTTGTACCAACCAAGTTACAATGACATTACTCACCTATATGAAAAAGTGTATACAATCACATCCAACCTCAAACCTAAAATACTTATGAAGCAACCTGCGCAAGGATGTGATGCTATAGAAAAAGGTCTTAAAACCCCCATAGAGCCTAAAACACAAGCACCAAATCATGGTCTTCATGATTTTCCTTTCATAGAAATCAACCCATCCAACAAACCTTCACTCAACATCAATACTATCACACAAGATTCTTCCAAGACAACTATAACCTTGGTACATCCTAAATTGATAGATATCTCATTAAACATGTATGGGTATGTGCAGGATCATCATGGAAAAAATATGCCCTTACGTGGCGATGAAATTCAAAAAAATCAGAGTTAGGCAACTTGACATAAAAATTTGAATAAATTATCTATATTATTTAAAAAATATGAAATAATAGAATTTGTAGAAAATTGAACGCAGTTTCTAAACTACTAGGTTTATTTTTTTTTTAAAAATCTATTTGGTGAAAATTTGAAATTTCAATGCAATAACACTTAAATTTCAGGGAAAAAATAAGAAGTAGGTGTCTGTCTGACCACCCTAACCACAATAAAATGATAATATTTTTTTATAATATTTCAGATATAAGTAGAGGACTCATGTCCTGATGTAATGCATATTTTTTTCTAATTTTTTTCCAAGTAAATAATTAGTCATGATTTTTTTATTACAACTTTTAAAATATATAAAAACTCGTATTTCTAACCACCTTAACTTGGTGTGAAGCATAGAATGTGATGCATGTTTCAGATTCAAAAAATGTGATACCATTTGAAAGCTATAGATGTTTTTCAATCAGCCTATCAATCACAAGTTTAGTCGTAATTCAAATAGAAATTGAATTATAATAATTATTTATTAAATTCAAAGTAAAGCATAATTTATATTGGTGGAAAGCTAAGAATATATTTTAAAAACCCTTTTTGTTTCATCAATTTTGGGTAAAAAAAGTCATCAGCCACATACCCTACACATACCCATCATATCACCACTTTTTGGCCCATCATGATCCTGCACATACCCGTATCACGAAGAAACTTTGTTTCCTTATCCAAATAAATAACATTAGTTGCTTCCCCTTTCCATGTAATAGTTGTAGGATAATAGCATATTCACTATTGCATGTTTTGCATCTGTCGAAAGGGTCGGTATACCATCATCCATTCCAGGCTCACCTTTGTCCTACACTACATTGTGCCAAGGGGTTTGATAGCCTTATCCTTGTATATCACTTCTCATTGTTTCTTTTCACTAGTTGTTAACATTTCATGAACATATAAGAGCAAGCTTGGGATGTGGACAACATGTCTTAAGTTGACTCACATGTGACATACTTATTCATGATGTAGGTCAATTAAAAAACATATGACTTGGCATAGGGATTTCCAAGTTGGCTATCATGTCTGCTTTCATGTTACCATTTATCCTTTGCTACTTTAAAGCAATTTCGCATAGTAATGGTGTAGAAACCAATTTAAACTGGGGGCATACATAGACAACATCTGTGTGCAAATTTCATGGTGTAATTTTTCTTTTTGTTGTGATGTGTCCTCTTCTTGGTGGTGTCATTGGGTTTGATTCCTTCCAAGAGTGCACAATCAACTGAAATGACCTGATGCGAATGAGGCATCCCATGGATAACGATATGACACCATGACTTCTCCTCTCTTGGAGATATTAGGAAAAATGCTCCCTAAGAAGAAGACCTTACATGAACAAAGAAAAAATCTCCTTTAGCAAAATTCTTCACATATTCAAAAATATTTACAAAAAGCATTACATTGTGGTGCCTTATCACTGTTATTAGGAGCATAACTTATGGTATGGTTTGTATAATGGGAATCCAACACACTGGCATGAATTTCTCATTACATGGTGGGAAGATGACACACTGGCACATGAATTTCTCACTAAACCACTTCTTTGGGACATCTCACCCCGCAGACAACTTGATGTTTTGTGGCCCCAGCGTGAGCTCATCTTTCCCACCCTTTTTTTCTTTCCTTGAGGTCTTTCCATTGCATGATTGTGTATCTTGTTTGTTTGACTTAGGATCTTGAATCTTAGGGGCCTAACTGCCTTCTTGATCTTTGTCACCCTTTTTCATTTGCATATGTACACTAGGATCTCTCTTGAATGTCTACTTTAGTGTGAGTTTGAATAAAGTTCATCCTCTCACTAAAGTGGGCATTAAATGTACCATAGAAAAAAGGCAACTTGCTTGATTTGGAAATAATTGATGATAAATTGGACTCATTAAGGCCTTGATTTAGTGTTGAGAAGTGTTTTACACATCCACATTAGGTTTTGGACCCTTGTAAATGCATTTATTGATGTCTTGTAAAGGTGTTATAAAGTGTTGTAAAATACTTTCACACTTTTCTAGAATTAATGAACCCTTATTTTGTTAATTCAAAAATGTAAAATGTATTTAAATGCATTATCATATCAATCTAGAAGGCTTGTAAAATAAACTTACTGTTAATCTAGTGTTGTAATGTGTTTTACACATTCACACTGGATGTTGTGCCTTCCTAGGCTAAGTGGACCTTATTTTAGTGTTGTAAAGTGCATCACACTTTCACATTGAATTCTATGTCCCAAGCCCTAATTACTCTTTGCATCATCATTGATAGGCCCCTATTACCCCAATTTGTGCATCCCAAGGCATAATTTGATCAAATACTTGATGAAATTAACATAAGAACTGAAATTACTCATTCCCAAACATTCCAGCTATCAAAAGGACCCCTCCGGGACTAATTTTTCCATATGGGAAAATGAGTCCCTACTAGATGGGACTGATTCACCCAAGGTGGCGAATTAGTCCCATTTAAGTCATTTTTTAGTTTTGAGCAGGAAAAAGTTGGATTTTAAGTTTTATTTTTCTCCATGTTAGCCTTGGGGATCCAATTAATAGGAAAATAAGGTGAATTTACTATAAATACAATCCTTTAAACCCTAAATCACAATCAAATTCATTATTCATTCATCATTCATCAAGTTCTTAAGTCAAGCAAGCTAGGGTTTTTGCATTACAAGTCATTAAGATAACATTTTTAGACATTCAAGAGAAAAATATTCATCCTTTGTTGTAGAAAATCAAGTCCAATCATCATGGAAAGGTATTAACTCCATTATTGCATGTTTCATTACATTCTTTCTTCATATTGGTTTAATTACCTACAAAGGGGTTTGACCAAGGCAAACCCCCATGCCCTAACATTCAACATTTCTCCTTTTCTTCTTGCGTGTTTGTAGATTTAGATATCTTGAAGGCTTAGAAATCATTGAAGATAAAGTTGAAAAGTTTTCAAAGACATATTCTTTTTGACCAAGGAAAAAAATCCACTAAAAGTCACTTTCAGGTCCGAAAATCAGACTTTCAGAGGCAGACACCTGTCAAGAACCGAAGAGAAGATCGAAGGCTTCAGTTCCCTCTTTTGGATTTTTAGAAATTCAAAAGTGGATTGATTCACCATCAGTGGAAAATGAGTCCCACTGCCAGGCCTGAAAAAGGTCTTTTGTAGTTTTGGACACCCATTTGTCTGAAACAGGCTTCGAAATAGTTTCCCAAATCTAGGACTAATTCGCCCTGAATGGAAAATGAGTCCCTATAGGCCAAATTTCTACCATTAGCATCATTTCAGAATTCATTTCTAGGCTCCAACAAGATCTCAGGTGCACACATTCAGTTTCATCCATTAATGTTATAGTTTGCATTCATTTCTAGGTGTTTTTGCATATCATAATGTGTTTTCCAACAAATTGCGTTTCTTAAGTTTTGCATTTATAATCAATAGTATTTATCAATTCTTTGCATTCAGATAATTAAATTTAGGAATTTTTCCATGATACTTACATTATTTTGAGTGAACCACCTAGATTTTGTTTGGGATCTATCTCTCCTTTAGGTGAAAAACCCTAATTGAGCAAGAGAGTCATAGCATCCTAAACCACAAAAATCTACGGTTTAGTCGTAAGCATTTTCCATTTATCTTGTGTTTTCCTTTTGGGGATGATGCAAGGCATTGCGACATTTAGGTCTCTTCCATGTCTACCCAAAAGCTTTCCTTTATCTTTTTCATTTGTCTTGTGTTTTCCTTTCGGGGATGACGCAAGGTGTCAAGACATTTAGGTCTCTTCCATGTTGACCCAGAAGGATTTTTCCTTGTTTTCACTCTCATTTGTGTCATTCTTCTAGTTCTATGATTATTTGGGGAATGATGACAGTCCCGAGCTCTTAAGCAACATTGTAGCAAAGAGATACTTACCCCAACTCCATAGATCCCTTATCTATGTTTGGGGGAAACCCTTCCTTTTTCATGGTGTAGCTTTATTTCAGAAACATATGAATTGGCATAGGATTTTCCAAGGAAATATCTCATGTATTAGGACAAAAATTTGGCTACTTTAAATCAATTGCTCACATTAATGGTGTTAGAAACCACTTTAAGGTGGGAGTATACATCGATGACATCTTTCGACATATTTCGTACCATGATTTTCTTTTTTCTTGTGACATGTATTTTTCTTGGTGGTGTCATTGGGTTTGATGTTCCCCAAGAGTGTGATATTTCTAAGCATACACTTTCCCTTGGTGGCATGATGCAAAGTGAGAGACATCCCATAAGCGACAATCTAATACTCTTTAACTTGTCCTATTTTGGAGATAGTAGGAACAATGTTCCCTAAATAGGAGAACTTACATGAGCAAAGAAAAATCCCCTTTAACAAAAACTTACAAAAATGACATTCAAAAGCATACAAAATCATTAAATTATGGTGCGTTATCAAAGTTTTTAGGAGGATAACTTTGGTATGGTTGGTCACCTCATCAAGATAACTCACCTAGTGGACAAACTGAGGTTCCACTACCCTAGAGTGAGCACACATGATTGGGATAACTCACTTGGTGGAAAAACTAAGGTTCCACTACCCCAGAGTGACCACACATGATTGGGATAACTCACCTAGTGGACAGATTGAGGTTCCACTACCCCAAAGTGAGCACACATGTTGGGACAACTCACCTAGTGGACAAACTGAGGTTCCACTACCCTAGAGTGAGCAACATACATGTTATAGAAAAACAAACTCATTCAACAGTGTTTGGAATGATTGTCCTTGATCCTTTGTTTTTCTTGGCCTTTGATAGGGTATGACTATGTACCTTTGTTATTGTTGTATACTTATCTATCTTAAATGTCTACTTTAGTCTTAGTTTATCATGGGGGTGAACTCCTACTAAAGTGGGGGAAAAATGTAGTGTAGAAAAAAGTAACCCTTTTTCGTGCACTTAATTTGAGAATAAGTGATATAAAATTAACCTAATTATGCCTTGATTTAGGGTTGTAATATGTTTTATACATTCACACTAAATATAGGGCCCTTGTACTAGAATGTACTTGGCATTGCATTATTTGGGGTGTTGTAAAGTGTTGTATTACACTTTCACACTTACCTAGGGTTTCACTAATTAATTGTGGTTAATTAAGTTTAATTGGCCCCTTTAATTAAAATTCAAGCCCTCTTAATTACATTTTCTAAAGGATCTATCCTGACACCCAATAATGATATTGCATGGAATTTAATTTAGAAAATTTATTGTCCTAGAAAATGGTGCTAGGACCCATTCACCTTTAGTGGGGAATAGGTCCTCTCCACATAGGACACCCCTTTCTTAGCATTTTTGAAATGGGTTTTTGATGTTATTTCATCTGCTTGAAGCATGGTCCTAGAAAGTTGTGCTAGGAACCATTCACCTTTAGTGGTGAATGGGTCCTCCTCACATAGGAGACCCCTTTTTTAATTTAATTATGGCTGGATTCTAAAGATTTTCAATCCTAGATTTGATGTCGGCTTGAGTTATTTGAATTTCAGGGTTAATTCTTAGATTTAGTATAAATATGGAGTTAATTCATATTGTTCCTCCTAGAAATTTTATGTGAATTCATGAGATAAAGAGAAAGAGCACTATAGAGTTCACAAGAGTATTTCAAAGGAATTCTAAGATAGATTAGTGAATTTTTATTGCAACAATTCAAGGTCATTCCATCATGACAAAAGCATAGTGCATTCAAGCACATGTTGTTGAGCTAAGATTGTTGATGTAGCATGGAGGATCTACTTTGAAAGTATTGTTCCGCATCTAATTTGAGATCAAGATCTACATTCTTCATGGCCACTTCATGTTAGTTTGTAGATTTACATTCCAAGACAACTTCCAAGGTATCAACATTTCATTGTTTCATGCTTCAATTTCATTATTTCATCATTCAGTTTAATTACCTAAAAGGGGTTTGACTTAGGAAAACACCTAGTCACTAAAAATAAACAAGTTATTCTCCTCTTGAATGCATGTTTGCAGATTTATAGGTTGAAGATTAACTAGAGAACAAGATTTGAGAAAAATTGTCAAAGTTGTCAAGTTGCAAAAAATTTCATTCACATTGCAAGAACATAGAAACAAGGCTACAAAATTTGTTTCAGGTTTTTGGAAGCTGATCATCGAGGATCTAAGAGTATAGACATCAAGGAATAAAACCCATATCTCAGTTTTAGAAACCCTAATAGGGACCCATTCACCAATAAAGGTGAATGAGTCCTTTGTAACCTGAAAACAACCTTCTTACAACAAGGTACACACCATTCTATCCTCTCAAAACATCCCTCATATTTGCTATAATAGTTAGTGGTCTATCATTTTGATTAAATCATTTTGGTAAACCCTATTTTCCCCCTAAACAGATACCTAGATGCAATCCTTGACTACCTTTTCACCCAATACACTTTAATTATGCATACAACTTCACGTATTGTTCCTTACTTTTCATGTCATTCCTCTCTCACATTGGCCCTTGATTTTGGTCAACCAAATTCAACCTAGGACACTCTTACTTCTTGAAGGAATATCAAGTTAAATACTATATATAAGGGAAAATAATAAATAACATAAATATCCCATTGTAGATTAATTAATAATAAATAAATAACCCTATGATTTAGAGTTGGGGTAAAAAATTATAGCATAATAAACACTATAATTAATATAAAAATTAAATAAATAAAATATGTTAACCTTTTTACCCCTAATGTTTCTGAGATTCTTTGTGAGTGGAAGGATTGTAGGGTTGGGAGTATGGGTTCTCCTGTGATTGTCCTAGCTTCAAACCCTAGGGTGTTGGATGAGCTTTGTGTGAAGGAAGTGTGTGGGATGTCTAACTTACAATTAGGTAATGACTGGTAGGTTACAAATGTAAGTTCCATTGATGTTATGGAGGATGAACAAGTTCAAATTGATATTCTTGATTCTCTTCTTTCTGAGTCTTTGGATTGGCTTAAGAGCTCTATGGTTGGGAGATTTTTTGGAAATCATCCCAATATCGATGCTATTAGAAGATGGGTTCTTCGAGTTTAGATGATTAGAGGCCAGGTTGAGGTAATTGCTATGTTGAATGGTTTCTTTCATTTTTTCTTTTCCCTATGTGGAAGATTGTTCAAGGGTCCTTCTAGATGGCCCTTGGTTTCTTGGCTTGAATGGATTTTATCTTGAAAATTGGTTTCCTAGTTTCAACCCAATGATATACATTTTCAAGTTTCCTATTTGGGTTTATTTTCTAGGGCTGCCTTTGGAGTTTTGGAATGAAAAAAAAATATATGAGTGTTTCCAATTCTTTTGGGAAATATTGTACTATTGATAACATCACCAAATCCATGAAGCATTTGTTGTTTTCTAGATTTTGTGTGTTCTTGGAGAATAACCTTGTTCTCCCCACTAAGATTATATTATCTTTAAAATTTGGTAAGTGGGTGGAACAGATTGATTATGAAGGCTCTCTAGTTATTTTCCATTCTTCGGTAAAGTGGGTCATGCCTCCAGTACTTGCTTGAGTAATAAGAAAAAACCTATTTTTTGTAAGAAAAGTGAAAAGCTACTAGCTTTTGTGGAGGATTATGTTAGGATTTCCATTAAAGATCATAATAACAAAAAAATGTACTTCCACAAAAAACACTTGCACACAATGAGCCTAATTCACATTATCAAAGAGATTAATAAAAGAGTTTTTACAAGTTTATGTCATTTATGTAATGAGGTAGATAATGAAGTTATGTGATTAAGTATGTCTTTCAAACCTCAATAAAATGGCAAAAACATAAAATGAAAATCCCCTTGATTATTTCTTTTCCCCCTAATTTGGAACTTTATAGAAGGAGTGCATTGTAACTAGTCCAAATGTGGCATAAAATAGAACTATATAGTAGGAGTGTGATATTATTCTCATTGGATTTATGGAAAAAAACTACACTTTTAGAAAAAACAACACTCAATTCTGAGTTACTGAGAAAAAGTTATGAAGCTTTGAAGTGTTTCATCTTTACAAAATGAACTTGTCTTCTTGCAATTTTTTTTCAGATTGTTTTATTTTTTTTAACCAAATATTTGAGAAAGAGAAAAAAATGAGAGGAAATTAAACCCCCTATTAATGAAATTCAGTAGTTCTTAGTTATCTACTATTTATTTTGACATTTGTTGATTAGTTTTTAATGAAATTTGTTTGCACAAACAAATTCCTAACTCCTATATTAGCCAAATCCTATTTGACTGTAGCTACTTCTCCATAGAAGTGTATTACTTTGTTTCTAATAGTTAGATAATTTCATTAACACAATTTGTTATTGATAACCATGTTAGTTAAAATCTTGCTACCTAGTAATTACTAGTAGCTAGTTGTCAAAATGTTGTAAGGGGGTCATTTTAATGGGGATTTTCATTTTCTATTTTTGTCATTTTCTTGAGGTTTGAAAGGCATACTTAGTCTATGTCTTTATTGACTACCTCATGACATAAACTTATAAGAAATCAAAACAAAAATAAGTTTGTAAATGCACTCACATAAAGTGCCAAAAAAATTGAATGTGTGTTCCTTAGAGAGGGAATTTTTTACTTACACTGAATTATAAAGTGTAATGGGGGGTTGTGTAATGCCTTGATTTGTGATCACAGTAATGGATCCTCATGATTCTTGTGAAATATGTGTGTTTCCTCGATTTTCCATCACAACAATGGATCCTTGTGATTCTTGTCTCATGTGTGTATGCCTTGATGTACACTATAATTTTATGATTTCCTATTATCTTTAGTTTTTGTTTCAATAAGTGGTCTTGTTTCTTCTCCCTGTTAAAAAAAGAATAAAATATTTGTGGAGATGAATCCTTGTATTACGATACAACAAAAATATTTGGAACATTTTCTTAAACCACTATGACTTAGCACTAGTTGGGTGGTGGTTCATGCTTTGTAATGCTTTATTTTTTGTAGTATTGTCTGGTTGTTCTTATTACTCTACCTTTCTCTTTGTACAAGGGTTAGGGCCCTTTTAAAACCCCATTTTTCTAATAAAAAACATGTTTACTTTTTTTGGGATTAAATATAAGTTTTTTATTGTTCTAGGTGTCACAAACTAATTTGCAAATGTATGAGAAAATCAAGGATTTTCAAATGAGTATTGTAGAACTAGATTACTAAGTGTAAAACCATCTTATTCACTTTTATATTAATATTTTCCTCTACATTTATGTCTTGTAATAGTTTTTGAAAGAGGAAAAATGGGTTTTATAGGGACCCATAACCACAAAGTTTACATACAAAAGATTAGATCATCAAAGTCACCATTAACAGAAAGGCTGTAAAGAAAACAACAAAATGACAAAGCCATAGCCACCAAAAAAGCTAGCAAGGGCCACATAAAAGACCCAAAAAGACCAGACAAAATGCCAGCAACAACTAAACTTGGGACTTTAATGTTTTCGCAGTCTCAGCTTCAACTAAACTAAACTATTATGTCTTGTAATAGTTGACTAGTAGCATTTAGGAATATTATTGTTGAGTTTTCTAAGGTCTTCTCCCTTGGTCAGACCCCTATGTGGGTTGATTTAATAGTAATGAACAAAAACTAAAAATAATAGGAAATGATAAAATATGTTCCTAAGATTTTGATGCAATGCTAATATAATAAGATTCTAATATATTTGCACTAAATTTGTTTTTTCTATGATAAATTCTAGATGTCCCTAGATGATTCCAATAAATAAGGGTTATTCCTTAAATACAACACCTTCACATGTAATTTAAAATGCTCCATATTAAATTAACTCATAATAGCTGGTAAGAAAGGGAAACATGGACTCAAATTAAGAAATGAAAAATTTCACATGCAAAGTTCATATCTACATGTCTAGAATTGACAAAGTGTTGAATGGTGAAATTATTAGCAAAGTGATGAATGATGAAACTATGAGATGAATCCAAACACTTGAGATATGTTGAAATAAAATAAAATTATTTGCCAACTTTCATGGAAAATTACATTCTTTTATTTCATCATTTTCTTATATAAATAGTAAAACATGATCTGTAATGTCGATCTAATATAACGGAACACATTTTTTAAAAACTATTTTACAGAAATAAATATAAAGATTACCAATTAGAATAATTGAATATGAATGATGAAACTATGAAATGGATCCAAATTTTTGAGATGTGGAGAGATATAATAAAATTAATTGTCAATTTTGATATTAAAATGTACCAACTTATATACTAGATAATCTAATCATTAAAAATCTTAAAAAAAAACTAATACAATCTTAAATTCCTTTATTTCTCATTTTCATTATAAATTATGGAACATGATCCCTAACATTGATATAATACAAGGGAGCAAAATTTTTCAAAAACTATTTTAAAGAAACAAATATAAAAATTTACCAATTAGAATGGTGGAAGCGACATGGAGAAAAAATCTGTCGATGGCAACGAGGATTATGATCCAAATATATAAAACAATGAAAAGAAGTTGCATTTCGCGGGCCAAACAGTCCCCAGTTAAATTTTATTTTGTTTGGAATGAAATACGTTGGAGGGAAGATCCTTCAGAGCCTTTGCTCTTAAGTTCGAAATTATTCTTGTTATTGACGATGGAGAAGTTAAGATGCCCTGCGTTCGCCAATGTTATTGATTTGTCCCATTGATTTGGAGCTTGTTAATAGCAACAAAATTATCTTAAAAATATTGTAATATCCGGCATTTGCCTTGATAACTGCTCCCAGATTTTTGGTTTCTGAAAATCACGGGGCCATAGATATATTCTACACCACGGACTCAACCATACAATTGCAAGACTGCCATTGCATGCTGAGATTCAAAAGCAGGCAAAAGAAAATGGCCCGCACTTCTGTAGTTGAAAAGCCTCATGCATTGGTTGTGCCCTTTCCCCTTGCAGGGCATATAAATCCCATGATGCAGCTTGCTGAAAAGCTCGTCTCAGACGGGTTTCTCGTTACATTCGTTAACACTGACGATAATCATTCCCGCATAATGGCGGCAAATAATAAAATGAAATTGGCGGAGAAGAATGATAATCTGAGAATGGTATGTATACCGGATGGCCTATCGCCGGAGGTACCGCGCCCTGACATTCTCAAACTATTGGACTCACTGCAAGCAAGTTTAGCTTCGTCCCTGCTCAAACTCATTCAAGAAATCAATAAGAACGAAGCACAAAAGGTCACTTGCCTGATTATGGACCTCACCATCCATTACGTTCGAGGCGTGGCTGAACACTTTGATATTCCACATGCTATTTTCTGTCCAGTCTCTGTCGCCACGGAGGCCGTGACTCATGTTGGATCAACCTTGGTCAATTCTGGAATTGTGACTCCCGACGGTAAAGCCCACACTGTAAGCTAAAATTTTACTTTTTACAGAATATATTTATGCAGACCTCTGACGCTAATGGTTTTTGACCTGCGATTGCAGGCATTCCAAAGGTGCATAAATTGATCAACGTTCTTCCCTGCATGCCTCCTCTGCATTCTACACAGCTTTCGTGGATGTATGGAGGAGAGGCTGATATTCCAAAAAATTTCAAGGCAACTCTTGCAGTAGAGCAAGAAGTTCGGACAGACATCATTCTGTATAACTCTTTCTACGATCTGGAAGCTCCTATTATCAACGCATATCCAGGAAAAGAGATACAAGTGTGCCCAATAGGCCCTCTTATTCCATCGCCAATTCTGCAAGGAAATTCAGATATTCGGTATGGTAGGAGGCCGGCCGCATTGTTGGCGGAAGAGGCGGAGTGTCTGGATTGGCTAGACAGGCAGCCTGTCAAGTCTGTAGTCTACGTGTCCTTTGGGAGCTTGGCGATCTTAAACGTAGAGCAACTGGAGGAAGTGGCTCTAGGCTTAGAAGCAACTGGTGAACCGTTTCTGTGGGTGGTGCGCCCAACTTTGATGAACGGAGCGGCCGCCGTGTTTCCGCCGGGATTCGTCGAACGAGTGGGAGATCGAGGGTGCTTAGTTTCTTGGGCTCCCCAGCTCTCTGTCTTATCTCATCCTTCTATTGCTTGCTTTATTACACACTGTGGATGGAATTCCACTTTGGAGAGTATCAGCATGGGTGTTCCCATGCTATGTTGGCCTCATTTCATAGATCAGTTCCTTAACTGTTCTTACGTAGTGAATGAGTGGAAGGTTGGATTACAATTGATGGGAAACAAAGAAGGAATAATAGAAAAGAGGGAGATTGCAAATGCGGTGGAGAAGCTGGTGCGTGGAGAGGAAGGTCGTGAGATGATGAAAAGAGTGAGATTGCTCGAGGAAAGCGCAAGGGCTTCGGGTGAGGAAGGAGGGTCTTCGTCAATCAAGTACAATCAATTTCTTGATGCCATGCAAAGAAAGCAAATGTAAAATGTGAAATTCAGAGTTGCTTAGGTTGTTTAATTGCAAGTTTGATTCATCGACCAATCTTTAAACTGCATTATTGTTTTTAGGGTACGAGTTCTATAATATAAAATTCGTATTGTAATAGATTAAGTGTAGCAGCTTGTATATTCGTATTGTAATAGATTAAATGTACCAGCTGGTCACATGTATAAAGTTTTAAGCAGTACATTACTATAATGGACAGAACTATGTATTTGCCGCTCGTGAATTTGTGAAAACCATACCCAGGCTAATATTGATGGAAAATATATCTCCCTCAAATACTTTAACAATAGATACCAGGCAACGCAATTATAATAATAAAAAGACAATTTAGTTCCACGAGTGCGGAGCCGAGCATATTTAGAGAATAGCGACTAGCAAACAGAGATTTAACACAGCAGAGGAAAACAGAGAATAGAGCAGAACTCGCTGAATACTTTATTCATCAGGGATACACATATATAGATACAATAATTTCAACAAACAAGTTATACTTCAGCTAAACAAATTGACGGAAAACTGATAGGATTGACAGCTAATTCTAGACTCTTAGACAGCAAATCGGAACTGAGGACAGATTTAACAGTTCTTTATAGACTCATTCATACTCGTATTGACACGTGCATGATTCAGTTATGATTTATTCTAACACTTTCCCTTGAGGAATAAGAGAATTTTGATGCACTCCTAACATATTTTTATCAAGTACAAACTTTATCTTGTCCAATGGCTTACTGAATACATCAATTATATTGTCATTTGCGTTACAATATTGCAGCTCTATCTCTTGCAATTGAATCTTCTCTCTGATAAAATGATGTTGAGTTTCAATGTGCTTTGACCTTTCATGATAAACTGGATGGTTTGTCAATTTGATTGAATTTTGATTGTCACATTTGATTAGAGTTGATCCTTCTTGCTGTTGTCTCATATCTTCAAAAATCCACTTTAGTCAAATAACTTCATAGGGAGCATTGCACAATGCTTTGTACTCAACTTCTATAGATGATAAAGAAATAGTTGGTTTCTTCTTAGTACTCCAAGAAGCAACACTAGATCCTATCAGAATATGAATAACTTGTCAACTCAACATTCAAATGGTTAGTATATTCAATGTCAAAATCTATGGTACCTTGAATGTATCAAATGACTCTCTTTGCTACTTTCCAATGAGGCACAAGAGGCTTAGCCATGAATTTACTAAGCATGCTATCTGAATATGCAATATCTGGCCTTGTAGTGGTTAGTAGTTCAAACTTCTCACCATCTGTCTATACAAAGTCCCATTGACTTATATAGCATCACTATCACTAAAAAGCTTAATAATTTGTTCTAATGGAGTAGACACTACTTTACAATCTTGCATATTAAACATTTGAATCAATTTCTTTCCACAATTACTTAGAGTAATCAAAGTCTTATTATCTTGTCTTCATACTTCAATTCCTAAACAATAATACATTTTGCCAAGATCCTTCATTTCAAATGCATGTGATAATTCTATTTTTATTTCATAAATCAACTCTATAGCACTTCCTATTATGATTAATTCATCCACATACAATGAAATGAAAACAACATTCCCATATTCATCTTTCTTTATATACAAATTTGGATCATTTTTACTCTTGACATACCCTTCTTGAAAGAAGAATTTATCAATTTTCTCATACCATGACCTTGGTCCCTATTTGAGACCATTCAATGCTTTCTTTAACTTGCATACCAAATCTTCTTTTCCTTTTTTTACAAAGCCTTTAGGTTGAACAAGATATATTTCTTACTTTAAATCACCATTCAAAAATGTTGACTTAATATCCATTTGATGTCGACCCCAATTATACTTAGTAGTGAGTGCAATCATGAGCCTAACAGTATTTATTTTAACAACAGGTGCAAATGTATCCTCATAATCTATTCCTTCTTTTTGTGAATATCCTTTTCCAACCAATCTAACTTTGAATTTATCAATAGTAACATTAACTTTAAACGTTGTTTTGAATAACCATCTAGAGCCTATTAAATTTTTATTTGCAACTAATTTAGTTAATTCCCAAGTGCCATTATCCATAATTAAACCATATTCTTCTTCCATTATCTTCTTAGCTTCTTCATAACTATGAGGTTTATATATACTCATTACTTGGGCTATAGGAGCATAATCATGAATGTGTATTGATCTAGAATAATGTGAAAGAAATCATCAGATCATTTTTCCTACTCTGCATATTGGTGAACCCAAGATATCCTACACTTACAATTTTATGATTTTTTATAGCATAAATTCTAAAAATTGATTCAAACCTTGGGCTATTTGAAGATCTTGTTGTTGATTTGTATTTGTTTCATTTTCAAAACTATGTATTTGCATTCTTTGTTCATTATACATTAACATAAAAATTGAAAACTATTGTGAATTTAATTGCATAATTCCATATTTGATTAGAGCTTAGATCTGAGTTATTTCATTGAAAAATCTAAATACAATCCTAGGTTGCTCTTTTATCTTTTGAAATAAAAACACTATACAATTTTACACTTTTTCAATATATTTTTAAAAAGTATGCATACATAAATGACAAATTCAAACAACCTAAGATTCCACTGAGATTTTGAAATGATAAAATTCAAATCTCAAAAGGATTTTTAAACTATAACAAATGTGGCGTTCACCAAAATATAATGTGGGAAAAAGGGATCTACGGCCTAAACCACACTTTCTCCCATATCACAATGGAAGGAACCAAAAATGATCACAAAACCCCACTTGGCTACTAACCTCAATGGAAGAGCCAGAATGGTGGATCAAGGTTTTGGTTCTTTATTTGGGGGTTGATTGATTGATTGATAATTAATTGAATTTGATAATGAAAATGTAGATCCATGTTAACTATGTAACTGCAATGAACATTTATGATTTTACGAAAGAACATAATAGAAACACAAAAAGAAGTTATAGAATAGCAGAGAGTAGACACAAAGGAACCTAACATATAAATTTGGGCTTGAATTGGCTAGATAGGGGCACTGGCACCATACACCTAGAAGTGCACCTTTATAATCATAATTTAGATCTCAGGTAGTGACTACTTGTAGGTTCTGCCTTTCTGAACTCAGTGGAACAAAACTTAATATGTCACTCATAAATTCCACTTTTGCTAATTTGTTGACTTGTAAAGTTTGAATGCTTGATTGATCAATTAAGTCTTCAATCCTTTTCCAAATCCTCTTTAGATCTATAACCTACACACAACAGAGAGGAAAAAGAGTAGTATTGTATAGGGGATTACCTAAGTCAAACCTCATTATTGCATTTCTACCTCTACAATAGTTATGATGATATAAGAGAATTCTTACCATTAGTTGAGTAGAGGCAAATGCATAATTGAATGATAAATTGAAAAATTCTACAACTTACCACTTAGATATATATTCCTTGATGGATTGAAGTCATTGTACTCATCATCTTCAAGGAAAATTAGATGCTTGATTTTTCAAAAAATTCTTAATGTTCTTGATTTGATGTAATGCAAAGCATTTATACAAGGGAGGAAGCGAGCTGTTGCATAAAATAGTTTAACCGAAATAGGTAAACTATAATAATCACTAACAAAGACCTATTAACAATGTAATACAATATTATGCTAACATTCCCCCCTTATTACATTGTTCATGAAACCATAAAATCACCTTGCCAAGGGAGCCCCCCTCCAGGCTTACATAACAAAACTTGTTGATTACAAAATATATACATCTTTGTGAAGATATTCCTTGAAGAAACTGTGTCGTAGAAAACTGGCCCCTTGTCATTTTCATGGCCTTTTAGGTCTTTTTCATGGTGTTAGAACTATGTTTCTTTGATTTTATGTTGTAACATGACTTGAACATGCTTATTTAGGTACTAAAATTCAAAGAACGGCGTCTTGTGAAGGTGTTGTGAATTGTTGTAAGACATTTTTACATTCTTCTAGACTCTATTAATTACAACTCACCTAAAAATCACCTTTTCACTCATCAACAAGTCTTATTTTGAAGTGTTGTAAAGTCTTGTAACAAGATTTCACGCTTTTCTAGGCACATCTTCACTATTTATCCCTTTTTCATGCTTTATTTGGCCCCTTTATGCTCTCATATGACTTAATTAAGTGTAGTTTTGAGTATTATCCTGACAAACAACATTAAATACAATATTTTTCCTGACACATGTTTTTAGCTCCTAGGTGGGACCCATTCACCATAGGTGGAGAATGAGTCCCCCTTGGCCCCAAATTCAAAATATTTTAAATTTCCTTTTGGGATTTTATTCAAAATCACTTGATGTTGGCCTGTGATGAGGTATGAACGGGTAACTAAGGCACAAGTGTGTATAAATAAGTGATTTTCATCTCATTCTAACCCCCATTCATTAAAAAGATTAATCAAATTCACTTATTCACCTATTCACTTAAGTATTCAAGCATTTTACAATATCTTTTCAAGCACTATTCAAGTACTTTAAAGCACCCATTTCCATCAATTTAGACTTGCATCATCAAGGGTTTGGTAAGTTAATAGCAATTGCATGTTGTAAGTTTATCATTCCTTTGAATTTCATTATCTTATTGAAGGTTTGATTACCAAAAGTGGGGTTTGACCAAGGCAAACCCCTATTCACTAACCTTAAACCATTTTTCCCTATTGCATGTTTTTTTGTAGACCTAGCTATGCAGTTTTGACAATATTTTTTGGTGTTGAAGATTGGTTTACAAGTCAACTAGGCACTCCAAGTAAACTTAAGTCTATTTCAAGCTTGGAGAAGGTTTTCTGTCCGTTTTCTATAGAATTGACTTCGGCAATTCGACAAGTAGACTTTTCCAGATCTGGTGTTGCAGAGTTGTCTCCTAATTTTTTAGAAATTTGGGAGAGGACTAATTCGCCACCTATGGCGAATGAGTCCCACCTTAGGATTGAAAATCTGAATTTTGTCAGATTTCGGGTCCCATCAGACAAAAACTTACTTTTGACAATTTTTGACCAGGAGGACTAATTCGCCACCCTGGGCGAATGAGTCCCATTGTGGAAAATTAGTAAATTTAACCAACATTCAGAACACTCTAGATTCATCACACTTCATCCAGGTGCACTTAGATTCATCCCTTTCCTTTCTGTTTTGCATAAATTTTTCATTTACTTAGTTGTTTGCATATCACAGTGTTTTTTCAAACATAGCTTTAATTGCACTTTTGCATTTGTTTTCATTCATTTAGATCAGTCAAGTGCATTTAGTTAACTTCATTTATGCTAGAAAGCATCACAAATAACATTATTTGAATGAACTAGTTAGCATTTTTGGTGCTACCTTCTCTCCTTTTAGGTGAAAACCCTAAAAGAGCTAGAGAAGTGCATTGGTGCCAAAAAAAATGGTTCATTTTGGTGAACCCGACTTTTGAGCACTTTGCATTTATGATTTCATTTACATATTGCATCCTAGTTTTCATTTTCATTAACATTCAATTAGTACATTGTTTATTTTTTTACATTTTAGGACATTTTATCTTGCATTAGTGAAAACTTCATTTAGCTTTCATTTTTGCATTGCATCTCATTGGAAAAATAGGAAATCTATATTCTGCATCATTGTTTTCATTTAGTAGGACATTAAAATTATCTTAAATTTTTTGAAAAATACAAAAAAATTGCATACTGGGACTCATTCGCCACCTAGGGCGAATTAGTCACTCTACACTTGTTAAACAACATTTTTAACACTTTTATGGCATTTTTCTATATTTATGTTTTATCTCTATTACAATTAGAAGCATTTATGTTATTTGCATTTCCAACTCTTAGATTAGTTTGCATTTGCATTCACTCCTCCTTAGTTGTACTTGCATGAGTGTTTGGTGCCCCATTTATAATACTTTGGTGAGAAGAAGTTCTAGACTCATGGCTTCTCACGATAACACTTTCATTGTGGACCTTGGGATCTCAAGAGCTCCTACTCCTCGTATGGACAATGGTGCATTAGGCCCTGACAATACCACTTCTTTGCCTTCACCTTTCCATCCAGTAATTGTTGACAACCAAAACAACTCTCTTCTTGAAGACAAGGTCATTAGTGTTCATGAAGAATTTGCACATTTACAACAAGACTTGTCCCTTGAAAAAATTTCCCAAACCGCCATACCCACCATTGACAATCTTCATCGTTTGATTGAAAGTGATGATGGATTGCAAGTGATGAAGAGAATTGTTGAGATTTACAATAAACATGCCTCTTCTAATACCCAATCCGCAACCATTCTTGTAAGCCAAGGAGGACCTCAAGTTCCTCCTCCTTCAACCATAGCTTCCATCCCAACTTATACCAATCCACAAGTCCATATAACTATGCATCAGGCTACTTCTTTCCTAATTTCCACTAGCATTCCTACTTCTCTTGTGGCATAGTAAGTCCCTTCCACCACCTTCACACCTTGTAGTATTCCTTTCACTTCACCTCATATCACCTACACTCCATCACCATTTTCCCTTCCACCTCAACCCACATACCCTGATCCCCTTCTTACACAACTCCTTACCACCGTTTCATCTATGCAACATCAAATTTCCACCCTTAGCCAAGGTCAATCCACTCCACTTACATATAATGTCCGTAGTAGTCTTTTATCCTTAGAAATATTACAAACCTCAATGCCACAAGGGCGAGAAATGCCTTGGTTTGAGAAATATGGAGGAAAAGGAGACCCTGCCAACCATGTTAGTGCATATATAGCTTTGTATAGTGACTTCATCCTTGATGATAAACTATTAGCCAAAATGTTTCCAAGGACCTTGAAAGACACTGCCTTAGAATGGTTTTCCAACTTGCCTAATCATTCCATCCATTTGTTCAATGAATTGGTGGATTCTTTCATTAGTCACTTTCAAGTTCACATGACACCTAAAAAGACAATGGTTGACCTTATGTGATGTAGAAAAC